>DWQT01003821.1:0-11975 GCA_018244895.1 Myscelus amystis hages | reverse complement strand
CTAGACGGAAAAAATTGAGACAAAAATTTGTCACGACATTTTTTGCTATAGTGTAGTAAGCCGTGCGGCGTGCGCATGTTTGTCCGTCTCTTTCTCTCTCTTTCTCTCATTTATAGAAAGCAAGCCAATTATTTTCGTTTCGTTTTTCTATTTTGCTTTGAACAGTGTAGAGTCGCTATGGTTATTTTTGTTTTGTTAAGTTTATACAGGTTTTTTGTACATAATAAATAATAAAGTAATAGAAAATAATAACAAAAATGAATAAAATTAATTTTATTGCAATTCCTTCACTAATTAATCGAAAGGAACTTCGTTCCATCCGGGTGTTCCTTGACACCTCTCTTTAATTTTATCCCTAATATGATGCGTATCTAAAAGTCCATTAACAGGTTATGACAATAATAACTACGTTTATATAACAATTGTGCAACACAGAGATGGCTTGAAAACTACTTTAAAACACACAATTGCATATTTCAAAGCACACGATTATTACGATTAATTCAAGTTATGAAGAGGACTTTCGTTTAATTTCTATTGTATTTATAATGTACAGTACTACTGCGGAACACCACCGGCTGCGTTCCGTTACGCTCTTGAGTACAACTTTTCCTTCTGAATCATAATTAAAGTAACTTAATGGCTTTATCTAAAGGGCCACATTGCTGGCTTGTCTTAGCGCAGCGAAGCTGAATTATGAATTTAATCTAGACTCGCTTCGAACCGCGTAGGTTTTATTTAAATACAGGTTTTATGGAAATCAAGCGTTGGGCATTATAATTTGGAATTGTAATTGCTCAACTAACATAACCACCCATGGCGTGTTTAGTGAGCATACGTTTACAACAAGTTATCAACAAAATGTTCTTATATGTCTGTTTTTAGTGCATTTAACGGGATCTTAATCAGAGCGGTCAGTAAATACAAAAGTAAAATGGAAACCAAAACGGAATACCAAGGTATTCTGTTTTTCAGTGTATTTTATTTTATTCTTGAGGTTCGACCAAACTGTTATATTACAGATCTAGGACCTGTAATACTCAAGCGGCTATTTATTGAAATATAGATAATGTAAATAATTTCAAATGAACTTGTAATATTTATACCTATTTCTGCATAATTATTTAAAGATAACCTTTTGACTATTACACAATTTACTGCAAATATAAAGTATCTTTATGCGTCTATTATACATTTATTAATTACAAAAGATTGTAGCTAAGCATTTCTGAAATGAAAAACATTTACTGACGTACATTACGATCAACATAATGGATATCTTGAATTATATATAGTGTTAATATGGTGATATCATATAATTATAATATGATACAATGGGATTCATTTGAATATTAATGTTTTCATACTCACCTTGATTTTTTTTAATATTCACTAAATATGTGTACCTATATCGTCTTTCAAAATACTTGACATAATCATGAAACAGGTTTACGAGTATAAAGCGAATGTGAATGGTACAGTCGGAAAGTGCTACACGCGTTTCCATCTAGGTATCAAATCGGAGACCTACATAAGAAGATCATACTCGTAAATACCTCTGATAGAGGCATTATTATGGCGACGAACGAAGTCTGTGGCAATCTTTTAGTAAATGCCTACCCCTGTGCGAAATAGGCTTGATTGCAAAATACCTTGGTCACGTGTAGTGTAACGTAATTAACCATTTTCTACAAAATGAGCGGGCGTATTCCGATACAAAAATTGATATGATAATAAATCGTTCAGATCAAAGCGTCATGAGCGGAAAAACAATGTTTCCTTTAGCGTTTCATCAGATCTGTCCAGTACGGAAGCGTCTCGTTACGGATCGATCGTTATAGACAGTTGCTAACATCTGTAGTTGGAACACTCACCATTTGATAATCGATAAAATAAACAATTTAACATCAATGGAATGTCTACCCACGCACCCGGCGAACCTTAGTAATTAAAACTATGGAAGTACACTAGAGGATTTTTTCTTCTTTTATTATCATGTTTCTCAGTATTTGCCGACCGGAAAGCGGCTGCGATAAATGTCACAATAATATTTACATAATTTATTTCGCGTTGGTACACCTACGTTTAGATATGCGGCTACTAATGTGGTTAATAGCAAATGTTGCATGTAAGCTCTGGGAAATAATTAGATTTTGATCAAATCAGCGTAGATATGAAGACTTATCATGAAAACTACTTAGAAGATATTTTATATGTAGGTAATTTTAGATATTTATTTATTAACCATTCCGACCCGTCACATAAGTACATTATATACTTTAAAAATGTGTAAAAGATTCAACAGATATAACTAATTTTGTGTATTGTCAATTCGGACCCTTTGTACAGAGGTGTCAAATCACAAAAATATCGTAATTTGGGCAATAAAACCTAAGGGATTGATATAATTTCATATTGCGCTTGCAGCCCTTAGCATGCGAGCGGCATAGCGTAATGTATGTTAGAGGGTTCCGGAGGCATGTAGGGGCTTTAGGGATCTGGGGACGCAGGGTGTGTCTGACATTGAAGTAGTGCCAATAACAGAGGTATAAATAGCGGGGGCCGGTGGTACCAAGGGCGTTACATTGGAACGAGATCAGAATATTTTGCTGGTTCACTCGATATCGTCCCAAAACAACGGATTACAATGCGGGAAGCCTCGCCGATACCGATCGCCCAGTACTTGATCAATCGCGGAGGCAAACAAATTTATTGCTTGTGCGTGAAAAATATACTTTATCCAAATGAGTATTCCAATATCATTACTATATTTGAATGCAGTATTTCATGGCTTTCTTATTAATTATTTTGATCGTATACCTAAATCAAATTTAGTCTCTTACCAATTTTATTAATTTCCAATTCAAACGTAAGAGTAGCCGCCCAGTATCCACACACTGTCAATTGAAAACCAGTTTAATCCCATTATCGATTCAGTAATCGATCATCTTAAACTGTTCAAAATGTAAACTTGGCCGACTAGTTCAGAGGTGGCGTCGGCATTAACACCAAAAAAGACATAATACGACCCATAAATTCTCCCCTAAGACACGAACACCCTCGACGTGGACAAAAATGACCAGAATAAATTGGAATGGTAGTGGCAGCCGATAAAACATTCAGTTTATGGGGTGTCATATTTACATTCGGGAATATATCGATGCGGGAATGTAGTACCAACGTAACTATTACTTAGAAGCAGTGGGTACAATATGCTCCTATTCTATGCCATATAAACTCGTTTTAAATCCCTCAGTGGCTACAAACCCTAATCTAGAGGGTACGGACTGAACTAGTTTGAATAGAATATTTGGATGTTCTTTACATATCAGACTTATTAATATTAATACATAAAATGTAAGGATATGTCCTGCTTAAACAAGTTGATCCTAAAAAGCACACAATGACTTTCTGCTACATAAAAAATCATCGGATTACGGAAAATTCTACTTGTTCATTACGTAAAAGTTGTTAGGCGTGTGGAGGCACAATCTGCTAATCCAATCACGGAAGCACTTCAATTACGCTAAGCTTGTTTATGTGAGTAAGGGTGCTAATCGATTGCCAATAAATAAGATTCGTACCTATCATTTAACGTGTAATTTTATTCACCCCACGCACTAAGTACACACACAGTTTACTGATCGCTTGGAATAGTTCCAGTTGTGATGCACGGTAGAGTCAGATCAGATACCTATATGAGTTCATGTGGTACACTGAGACTATGGGCTCTTTGGCCACTGATTCCGAATGTCAGTAATTTCACATGTACAGAACCCCATGCAAACGCGTTACCTTCAGCTATGTTTATACGAAACAGGCGCGAAACACCCCTTAAATTGAGGCTCAAGATTAGTCGGTGCAATTCCGCCGCGTTACGGGAATAGCAATGCTACCAAATAAAATGTTTAGGGTCATTTTGGCCGACAACGAGCGTAGCCCAGCTCTCCCAAATGCCGATAGGCCTATTTTACCCCACGCCCCGAGGGGAGCTATATGGCTACGCGGCTATCATAAATTTTTGGCCGCAAATTTGCAATCCTATCTTTTTGGCCCGGTGAGGGAGGCTCAACATTAACATAACTGTATGCCCAGCAATTTACCGTGTTGCTTTATGAATATATCCACCTGAAGTGCCGTCCGATAGAGATCCTTTTTTAATTCCACACTTTTATGGCTTAAACATAAAAGAGAAATATGTTAAACTGGCATACAGATCCCGAACATAAATATTACACGATACTATTTAAACTACATTTAATTTTAAAGAATGATGCTACTAGATGTTAAAACTGAAATACGAGTTCATTTATATTAATACGTTGATTTAGCATTCGAGTTGGCTACAAGACATTGTACGAGTAAGAGAGTTTTCTACTTGGCGGTGGATTAATTTTTAATTATAATTGCGTCGTATCAAAATGGCGGCACTCAGTGAAGTACGCGGCCTGAATGCATGAGAGACGCGATTTAATCACTGGACTTATAACGAGGGGTGGCAAGCGGGAATATTAAACGCATTCTTGAATTATAAGGGCCCCTTAATTGTGCCTAGATATCTTCTCCTTTATTACAATTTGTATGAAGTTATTTCTATGGGTCTCGTATAAATTGCTGAATAGAGTACGAAATATCTCTTATACCTAAGTCATTCGGCAAATTAAGAGCGACAGTTAAAATACGACGACAGAAAATGATAGCATAAGAAAGTTGTTCGGTGGAGTATTGGAGTATTCGTTTGGCAGGTCACTGCTTGGTTGCACGACGTGGTAAATATATCAACATAACTAGTCACTTAAATTATGGGGGATGACCTATGAATTTTAAGTTAACATTTACTTGGAAAATAATACAATTTTATAGGCCTACATAACAATTACTTATGCGCATTTATCTTAGCAAAAATTAAAAACGTAAACCGATGAACGCACATCATGGAGAATATTAAAAAGAACTTATTACCTGTCTACAAGCATTCACGTAAAACATACGCGACCATATCGTAGTTTACAAGTACATAAAGGCGCTTGCCTCCCATTCGCCGCTTAAGAGCGCATTATACCCTTGGAATAGGGCTTTCGTAATTAAAACGCTCTAAACTGACAATTATGAAGTCTAACTGAACGACGTCTCCTGAGGAATCTTAACGGAATGTCACGAGCTACAGGTGCATATCTTGATTATTATTTTATGTCTTTAAAGTTTTTTACTTGCATTAATTTTTATCAATTAGGCCATCACATTCGAACTGGAGAAGATTACATAAATCAAAAATGTCAGACTTTACGACATGTGATAATGATCGACGTATTCAACATTTTTATTAAATTAATTTTACTACCCACCAGAAATAACACTGAAATCGTTATCGTATACACTATCGTACTTATCTTTCACCCAACTTTCCCACTTCGGCCCCGATAATTTTTAATTGCGGCGAACCAATAAAGGAATTATCTGTGGTCGAGGCTGCATCGTGAATCCGTCCGTGCCCGCATTAAGTTCCAATTACGAAAATTTATGCGTCCGAGTCGATACATAGCACTGGCGGATCATAAATTGTGCAGTTGAATTAATAAGTGTACAATAGAGGACTAACGACCGCTGTCGGTGGTACCGCCTGCGACGCGCTGGAAAATTAAATTTGCATGCAACCCCATTAACTAACCCTTTACTCCGCCTTGTTCCGTTTAATCGCCGTTCGTGAACCGGACACGACGGCATTGGATATTACTCTCTCAGTAACGCTTTATAAAATCGTTAAAAAAATGTCCTATCAGAACATTACTGATATAATGCAACCATTAAAAGTTGTAAGGTCATATAGCTAGTGTTCTTTTTGACATACTTTACATTTGAATTACTGTTTAAATACTCGGTAGGCAGCTCCTAATTATTTAGCAATTATAAATATTAAATTAATAATATTTTAGGTATAAAGGTAACAATATCTACGAATACAAATAATCACATATAATCACAATATATCTACGAATTTGTTTATAAAGAGATTTTTTTATCCGGTGACGTCAACCTACTGTATGCCTTATTACAGACCCGTACAGTCATCCATATGTAGATAATTTTGATGATTATTCGATTTATTTATTGTAAGCATGTAGGAAAGCAAGTCCGCCTGCATTATACCGTGTCAACGGCGTGTAATAATGTCAGGTCATGCGTGAACTGTTAAAATTATTAGGTCTGCTTAAAAAGATCTTTTTAGGAAACAAGCAGTACCTAAGTACAAAATTTAATATGTCTGTTTCTGTAAATAGTCCAGTGTACTAAATTGTTAAATAAATAAAAAAAATCACGCCGTGGAAAAAAATATTAATCACGCTATTTTGTGTATATTGAAAATATTCGATCCGCTGATGAACATCGCTATCTCAAAGCCGAGCCTTTAATTTCCAAAAAAAATTATATAACGGCAAATATTTTAAACTAGGTACTGATAATTTATTATACCTCTTAACAATATTAATAGGCGCATTAGTTTTAATAGTCTACCAAATCCAAGAATATCCCCCAAACAGACTATTTTATAATTATGTAGATGTAACGAACAATATTATAATCGTTCGTGATCGAACCGAATCTAAACTGATGTTCCTCATCATGTCGTTAAGGTTAAGTAGGTTGACTAGATTGCTTAACTGGTGACTTATAATCTCAAAAATTTCAATGATGAGTAAAATATTTCAGCTCTATGTATTTCTCCTTATAATATGTAAGGAATGTAGACATTAAAGACGTGTATTTAAACAAAAATTGCTGCGGCCAATATGGCGCACATTAATATGCATGAATTTCCACTGCGTGCATACGAATTAATGATTGGTATAACAATAATTTTATATTATATTTAGTTTGAATATATCTGTTACTTTATCTTTCAATATAATATTAATCAAATCAAGTTTAAAAAATGTTATTTAATGAACCTAAGGCTATGACTGTCTGGGTCTTTGAAATATTTGTCCCAATCATTAACCGCCAGGTCTCCAAACAAATCAAACTGTAACATCAATTTTGGGTACAACGCTCCTATGAATTTTACTTTTTAACAAATCTTAATAGAAACGTTCTCAAAGTCGGTTGGTTCGTCAAGTATAGTAACCTGCCTTGCCTGTGGATATCCCATAATCGGATAATATTATTCCTATTAACTACCTTCATCCTGCACCTGGTAAAAACTTAGCAGCTGCTTATGTATCAAGTAGTAACCTAACGTAACCTTGTTTATGAAGCGAAGAAAACCATCAGAACAAAACCCGTTTTATAACGCACAAAAATGTTCAATAGAAATGTTATGTTGTTTATGCATACATTACCAGGCCTTTGCGATTCCTGGACCACGCTCGATTGAAATGAGAATAACGGAAATTGTATCCTACCTTAAGCATTGAACATATCAATAAAAGTTGAAAATGTATCGACGCAATTATTCAATCAAAATATTTAAGTATTTTTTCATCCCAATGAAAAGTTCAAATAAAAGCAAATAACTCTGCTACCTGAACTAATTCGATTTTTCGCGTCATCAACTTACACTACGGTTTTTTTTGCCTTTAAAATTATAAACAAAATAACAGACAACTCATAATGGTGCTTAAATTTAAGACGCTCATCTCACAGATAATAAACTGCTAAGAAAATAGGGGCAATATTATCTAGACAACATTTTTCATAGATAAAAGCTACCATTTTACGCGGGAGCACTCTACGTAGACGCCTTCGTACATTAGGGAGTCAATCCTGCTATATATTGGCAAGTTAGGGAGGGAGGAATTAAATTGTAAAATATAACAACAACGTTCCTCCCTTTTGTTTTTTTTTTTAAATATCTATGGAACAGGGCGCGAGCATCCTGTGCGGTATTCAAATTTGGAAGGCTGCAGGGGAGGCTAATTCGTTTTAAATTACGTTACGATATTGCGTTCTGTAAAATATAGCTACAATAAACTTATAATAAACAAGAGAGGGTTAGGGTATTAGACGCGCTGTATCTCTATGATTATATTAACTTGTATTACCTACCAATAAACGAATTTTGTTTTTGTGTAAATAAGCATACCTATATACTACATTTTTATTGACTTGAATTGATTTTGTAGTTAGCAATTAAATACACTATTATTGTTTTATGGAATGTTATTTTGATGGTTGATTTAAATATGGATGATACTAATCTAAAGGTTTCAACTAAAATTAGTACTACAATATGTTTAATACGGTTTAAGGGTACTGAACAGGTTTCCGCTCACGCAACATTTATGACTATAGTAGTAACACTGTATTGGTCACACTTCCGCACTGTTTTTTTTTTTATTAGAAAGGTGTATATTTTATTGGTTTTCGAACATAAAACAACACATAAAGACTATTATTCTCAAAGAGCTCTGAACAAATCTTTACAAGAAACAAGTCGACACGAAACGAACGTTAATAAAGATATAATAATAAATATCGCACGGAACCTTTTGGGATTCGAGTCATGCCAAGGGTAGGAAAATTGCGAGAGTCCCAGAGGAGGTGAGGGAGCGACAGCTGTGCAGCCTAATGTCCTTTCTATTTATCTACGTTGGAATGTGCTATATAGATAAATCCGTCATATCTTTCATATTACACTTAAGTGATTCCCAATATGTCACGATCAATATAGTTACAAGACTTATATACTTACTTACAAAATATGCAGTAATAGGCTTTTAGTAACCACTGACCCAGTTACAATAAATTAATACAAGTGGTGTTAGCATCACTTAGAATTGAAAATATTCACAGACGCTTTGCTAATCCTCAGGATTCGGTATGTTCCTAGTAAATATTCATTTGCGAGTGCAAATGCCTCGAAAATCGATCCGTTGTTATGTTTTACCTCATATTTATAGTTAAATAGTGCCATTACGCAACCTAAATCATAAGTTAATAATCAGCGTATGATCGGTCTCACGACCAATAACTACGGCGGTCTAACTAAACAGGACATCAGCCATTATTATCTATTTTCATATCAGCCCCTTAACTATGCATTGCCTAGTTCACTAGCAGATGCTACCAACTTCAAAATTATCATTCATGTCGATGTACTCGTAAATCTACGAGTGATGGAATGGTGCATTTATCCAGTACGTATTTGATTAGACAATAATAGACCGCAACGACGGAGCAAGATGTTTTTGATCTGAAGCCTGATTGCTCTCAGAAGAAATACCTAATCATGCTGACGCTATAAGGCACATTTTTCGCTTTTCGCTCTATATGCCTAATAGTCATTTGGTGCCATATTTGCATGCATATCTGCAGAGCTTTACGACGTTACGACGCAGCTCCGAATCGTGCCAAAGCCGTAGCAAATACCAAGGATATTTTTCTATATTACCGCACGTATTTTATGATTTATAAGCTATAAAACTATTCAACAAGCACAAAACGAATTAATGCTGTACTATTCGATTGCTTACAGACATTGCTATTTCCTAAGCGACGACAATCTCTGCAATCTCTGTTTTATGATAGAGACCTCGTAAATGTCTATTAATATGAATGGGCTCCAATTACTTTTATGATTCGCATTTTGTTGAGAGACGCTCTAAAAAAAGTTTACGATCTTCCGCGCCCCTGGTCTGTTTGATTTTATATCATTGTGTAGGGTTTGAGCCGTTGATGGATACCGGACTGTAGACAATTGTACCAGATGGCAGATGAAACACGAATAAACTCACCAAACATGGGTGTTTGACTTAAAGCTCTTTGTCACATGAACGCAATTCAAGTATAAAACAAATTTAATTTTAAATGTTGGATCATTTAATCCAGCGAAATTAAGGTAAATGCGAACGCTTCATAAATATTCATTCCTCAAAGATCATGTAGCAGTAATGACGGAAAAAGTTCCCTGTGTTTTAGTGAAAATATTTATGTTTCTTTGTACCGTTACAAGACTACTGAATGTATAAATACACAGCGTGTGTAGTCACTATTACAAGTAAAACATCTATATTTACAAGTTAAGTGATAATAAGCGTGTTATTGACTGTTCATTGGTGAAATGATATGCTACAATAACGCAAACGGCTTATAGACGATAATGTTTGAATTATTCGTAATAGTTGAGTCGGAAATAAGCTCTCAAGCGCTTAAAATGAACAAGTTCGGTATCGAACATCTAAAATGCTCAATAATACCCATTGAGTGAATCAGAATGCGTCAATCTGAACGACTATGGTCCAATAACGGAGTGCCTACTTCCTGTAGTGTGTGCCAACGGGCCGGTGCGTCTATCACATCGTATGACCAGTTGAATGCGTCTTACTCCACTTTTATCGGTCGTATCAGTCATAAAATGCTAATGAACGACCGTTTCGGACCAACCATCCGAGCCAAAGATTCATATGACGGTATAAAACGTAACCCGAAGTCGACACTTCGTTGGAAACGTAATCGTAACGCTCTGTGCGCTTTCAAAACATCGCGCGTAACTCGACCGTCTGAATGACCGCTTAGATAGCTCGATGTTTTTAAAAGCTCTTTTATTGTGCGACCGATATACGTGTCTACACGTCACAAGAAATGTTCGCCGCCCTGTTCGTAACAACTGTTGTATTTTCGACTTTACATTCAATAATATACGGTTGTAAATAAAAATATTTCCATCACCCCTGAAAGTCAGTCGACACTTGCCGCTGGAACGTAATTCAATGACAACTATATAGGTACGTAGACATACTTATAATTAAATAAATTACTGAAAGTGCGCCGTTACTTGGCTATTTGACATTTTATTATGAAATAAATTTTTACAATGGCCTAGTAAAAATATCTAAAATTAATCAAAAATGTAGATGTAGATAAGAGTTCGCGCTCATTCAGTATTACGGCAAAATGGCGTGTTGGTTATGATTTTGTTAATATTAGGCTAGGTTTGCTGTTTGAGTGTAGAAACATACCAGTTTGTGGTTATTTAGTCAAGTTGGGATAGGTTAGTTCCAATGGGCCGATAAAAAGATACGCTATGTTTATTAATGAAACAACGTTCATAAAAACGTTGATAATGTTTTTAGTAATGGGCATTTATGTACATTTGTTTATCTGTTTAATGAGCATTAGGAACGTTACTGACAGTCGATAATACCTAAACTGTATCGAAGGTAACCTATACATATAGGTATGTACGTATTTTTATAAGTCTATGCAAATTTGTGTGACTTCTATATTATGTTCAAAACTCGTTTCTAAGGTCATTTAAACGCTTGTGTTTTATAATTTACCCAATATTATATGTATTTTTAATCATCATTCAAACATAATCAAAAATTATGATTAATTAGAAATAGTATTAAGTAGACCTTCCTTTATTGATATAGTGTATACCATTTTATAATTTCAGCATTCTGTAGCATATAATTCGTTCAGTTCACATAAGACTATATAACATAGTTAAAGACTAATATGCATTTGTTATAATAAAAAGTGTATTCAGTAGGTTATTGACTTTCTCGGTTTTTTTTTGCTATCGTTATCATCGTCATTTTGATTATTATCGAGTATTATTTTGGTGAACATATGGATAAAGCCGCAAAGACTAGATATAAATCAGAGATAATAAGCATGTAACAAGCAGTTCTCCTACCTCGCACACTTATAGGCCATAACGATTTTAAAACATCCATCAATCTTTAGAACAATATTTAGTTATTTCTATACGGTACGCGACACACGGTACCGAACGTAACATGTTTTTTTTGACGCTCTGCGCGCGTTATCGGTGACTGATGGAGTCATTTTCAAAAATAAAACAGCCCTCTCCTCTCCCGACGAGAACGTACGATCAATTCAGATTAATATATTGACAGAATAACGCATTCTTAGCCTTCTTAATTTATAACGTTATGTTAAAAACTAACGTAGTTTTTGATACCTACTACATATTTGATTAAAAAGTTAATATAACAGTAAAAATATTTAGT
>DWQT01003820.1:0-11975 GCA_018244895.1 Myscelus amystis hages | reverse complement strand
TTTTACGCATGGCAAGTTTTAAGGTGTCAATGTCAACATACATAGTCGTCACTATAGTAATGGCACTGTTAATCTTGTTGCCAGTGTAATAATTTCTTTTAACACAACAAAACACTTCCGCGAAGTTGATAAACAATAGAACGGTACATATATGTAACGCTAACAACTCCTAACGAGCGAAGTTGCCCGTACACCGTCACATCATTAGTGTGTTTCCAGCAATCAAATTCAAGCAAAGGACCAAACTTGCTCGCAAACTAAACCGGAAGTTAGTACATAAACGCTCAAAAGAGCAGCCCAATAAACTCATATCAATATTAAGTGGAAACAAACTTAATATTCCAACTACTTATATTAAACGTTATATATTTTATTTTATGTCAGCTTGGTATGCCCTTTAGGTTATGGTAGACCGGGAAAAAACAGCCAACGAAAAAAGTTGCCAGCACTCTTTTAAATAAGAAAAGAATAAATTATATTCGCTATGTTGCAATATGGGTTTAATCCAATAATGAGCACGTGAGATATCTTACTAATCTAATAACTTACAAACCAATTGAATACCATTTAGCTTCAATAACTGATAAATGTAAAAAGCTTTATGGGTACAGTTAGTTAGTTAGTTACTTAGTTAGTTGCAGCATTGAAATCGAAATACGAGCCAAGCGAACCAATTTAACATCGCCCGTCATTTCTCCATTAGCTAAAGTAATTTAATAGTTTTGTCTCCATTCGCTAGTCGTACTACAATCCAGTTCATTTCTACCAGTGTCCTTTGATAGTCGTTTCCAATTTGTATACAAATGACTTCAGTAGTTTCCAAATGCGAATTCAGTTTTAGATTTTTTTCAAAAGATCCTTTTCCATTACGGATTTCTCCTTCAGTAATGATTGACTGTATCCCTAGGCTGTCACTGCAATAAAACACAAAAGACACAGATTATAGAAAACGTAAAATCATACTACTTATTATGAAAATCTGTCGTTACCCACGCCCATTTATTAGTCAATCGTGCTCTGTTAAGTACACGTGAATAAATATTTGCTGTATTCCAGCAAAGCGCTTACAATAATGGAGAGACGGTAATAACTGCTGACAAAACAACCCGAATATCTCATACTCAATGTTTGCATTCCACATTACAATAGCAATGCCATACCAGTTCTAGTTAACCCTTTCAACCGCAACAACCCTTGTTAATTTGTAACGAAACAGATGCCGCAACTCCGCGATATTAGAACCAACATGGCCGCCAGACGACATATTGTCGAATTGCCGGAAGATATCTTTACCCATGACCCTTGTTGGACGATTTTCATAGACAATATTATTAGAATATTCGAGTTGGAGTTCCGGTATAAATTAACCGCTAACCATTTGGTCCCATTAAGTGTTGTGAACCCGAAACATGTTAAAGATGGTTCCGAGATAAATTCTACACTTATCCCTTAGTGAATAAAAGAAATTATTATTATTATTAATTAAAAGACAAACGGCTTGGATAAAGAGCTATCACGCAATAACTGATTAGCATCACTTATAGATGAGGCAAAAGATATTGACAAATTCTTGCTTTAAAAGGAACATACTTAACTTGATATTTTTTGAGAGAGACCTATACATACGATGAATGATCTAGAATCTAGATAATGGGAAATCATTTTTCTAAAACGGAATATCTCCATGCAATACAGTACATATAAACCGATGGCAATCAAAATGAACCACGAGTAGCATGCGAGCCTTTAACAAACCAAGTTCAATTGTACGCCCCGGAGATGGAAGGTTGTTGGAACCAGTCAGCCTGCGTAGCTCAGAGAGTTTTAGAAATTCCAACTGCACCTGCGTTTCCTAAAAAAATTCAACCTACATATCGCGAAACGACTAACGAAAAGACACAATTGGATTCGGAACCGTGTGCACAGCTAGCGGGCATGTTCTAGAAGTTTCGTGGCAGGCTTAACGGTCCAGAAATTTTCAACGGCTCAACTCTGAACCCGAAAACTTCCAAGCTCTTTATTACACTCAATATCGCCAGCTTAACTGTAATGCCGATTCAATTTAATTTATATGAGGATAACATTATAATGGTTGACACGTATTAAGCATCCGTATTTTATATAGAACGCAATGGTATTGCAAGTTACGAGAATAACAGGAAATTTGCAAGAAAATTAAAAAGCGGACAATCAAAAGCTTTGAATATTATATCAGAAAAGATTATATTGAAAACTGTATGAATGATATAACAATTTATTTCAATAATTATTTTGAATTATTATGATTAAGAACAAAAATATTAAATTTGAGTCTGTATAGTATGAATTCAATAAATATGTATTTACTATTGAGACATACCAATTTAAAGACCATAAATGTTTTTGACAGTAATTTTCTTACTTTTGAACCCCGAATATACTGTGTTTAAGTAACCTTCCGTAAAAGCAGTCAGAAGTGATATACACCTTATTTAAACTTCTATTAAATTTCGTTAAACACTTGCTGTAAGAAAAGTGTTTAATTTGGATGGCACGTTAACTTGATGCTGAACAAATTAGAAGGATTATTACTTAAGATGAAGTAATTTGTTACTGTTTAAGAACCAAATACAGTACATGGGAAAGACGCTTTATTAAGGCCAAGCTTCAAACCAAATAATGTCTTTAAAAACCCATACATCCTCAAAACGAAAATGAAATTAAAACAAAAAGAGTAATATAGTAGCAAGAACAATAATTAAAATATTTAAAAAGAATGTTTAAATCAATGGATAATAATGGGTAATGAGAATAATAATAACAACACCAACAACGACCACGACAACGACAACGACATGACAACGACAACGACAACGCTAACGACAACGACAACGTCAACGACAACTACAGCGACACCGACAACGACAAGGCGGAGACTAAGAATTTCCATCTTATGACCTCACAAGTTTCGTTCTCTTCTTAAACTGGTCTTATATTCTCGTAGCGATGCGGCTCTCCAGAACCCATTTCTCGCGGTTACGCGGTACATTACCTATCGTTGCGATACTTATATCATTATAGCTATTATTATGATTTACCTTTACGTCTTTTTATTTTAATTCTAGAATAACACAAATGTCTGATTCCCAGACGCGAGATATTCCCAATAGTCTGAAGCGCTTTAAAATATTGGAAAATCAACTCGTTCCCGCATCGCAGAGACTTGTTTGTCTATTTGTCGTGCTCAACTGGATTCCCGCTCTATACAAACATTGTGGTCGATTTGAAAATACTAGCAAATGAATTGGATGTAATATTTGTTCAGTGCCATATATATTTAATGAATGTTTGCAGAGCGGTTTTAAGATATGCGAGTAAGATTGATACGCTCTATAACGTTGTTTCCGATGAAGGAGTTGTGAAAAGTTTTGGTAATGACTTCATAGTAAAACTCCTTTGATGATTTCATTTGGGTCTTAAATATTCATCGTTGCTATAAATTAAAATCACACAAGTTGCCCAGTAATTTTTCCTTGTATACAAAAGAACCTTGAAGCCTAAGCAAAAAGATGTATCTAACTAAACATAACAAGATGTAATACTAATAAAAGATTAAAGTTAATCATCATCAAGTTTAACGGTAGAGGAAATAGTGAAGAAGTTGGTACGCCTTAGAGTTCTTCATAAGGTTTTTGAAATGCGTAATGTCTACCAACCCTTTGACCAGCGTGTTAGACTACGTCTATGTCATTAGACCTTATCATTATTATCATTAGTCATTAGACATATCATTGTCATTAGACCTTAGCCTAACAATGGAACAATAAGGAAGTATTGAAAGTAGAGCTTCAACTAAAACAGTTCTGCTTAATTAATCTACCAAAAACATTCGTCAAGATAAAGCTAACACTTCTTAACGAGCCAATCCAATAAAATGTAGCAAAATCCCAGCAAATGAATTAGAAATACTATGTCAGAAACTACTTGGAACTGCTCCATACAAGAGGTTTTATTCAATTAAGTTATTGTCTACAAAGTAGCTAATATATCCGATAGCGCTAAAACGAATGCTGGTGTGATAGATATTAAGGTGCATTAGCAATTTTGGCTCCATTTTATGCTTTTGTAAGACATTGAAATAAAACGTAGAAGCTTCTGGAGACTGAAGACGTGAGAATGACCGTATGAGCCGTTTTATGGTAGTTCATTTTCGCTTCAGTCACAATATCGCTGGTAAAGAATTTACACAATTTGTAAAGAAATACCGGAATATTCCTCCGATTTTTTGTTATAGTTTACCTTATGTTTGGAAATGGAATCTATAATTTGTTTGAATATTATTTTGACGCACTTAGAAACATCTTAGTAAATGCGAGCGAGGTATTCCGTTTAAGGTTATTGTCAATTCAAAGAGTTCCTTTGTTGGGTATAAGAGAGAAATTTGCGTTCTGTCGTTGAAAAATGCTGCTAGAAGAAACCAAATATTAGCTGTCTATTTTTGAGGCGTTTTTTGCGTTCATTGGTACAAATTAAAAACGTTGCGTGATTGCGTGCGTTAACTCCCGTCGAATGTGGATATATCAGAATTTTGTAGAAAATCGCAATTCCAATTGCTTCAGCTGAATTTGGAGAGAGCTACGCTGATCCTGTGAACAAGAAATCGTGGTAATATAGAGTATAATCTAAATACTTGAACGATCTACTCCCAAGTCAGACCAAGACCCAGCTACCGAAGTAGCGAAACCATCGCCGGATTCTCAAACCGTTCGCCTAATAGTTGCTGGAACTTTGATACTGTTACTTTGGAAAGTTACAATAGTTAAGCTTAAACCGTATTTTAACTATTTCCTACCGGGCACGGCTAGGATAAAGTGGGTTAATTAACAAAATGCATAGAATTAATTTGTATCAAGTTCGCGTTGAGGAAGTTTGAAATTGATTCAAGAGACTCCATATATTCTGAATAGATTCCTGAGTTATTCACAGAGATATAAGAGCTAGTGGCGTTGCCAAATAAAATTTTATAAATGTCCTTACACAACTCATCAACGGATGACAGTTCTTTTGTAGATTTATTTTAAACCTGTACATTCTAATAAAAGACTAGAGTTTTAAGATTTTGACCAATAAGCAGTATTTTGATCTGGTTAGAAGTGGATTAAACCAGTAATCTCATATGAAACATTTAAGGAAGTTAAAGCTTTGGAAATGTCAACGTCAGCTGATGACGCTTTTAAATTCTCAGCCCCTAGTTATCTGAATTAACTTAATGTAAGCAAACTCAATCCAAATCGAAAGGAAACAATCTTAATAATATCATTGATTTCCGGACTTCTCCAAGTCTTATAGTCTTACTTAACCCTATTCAAAATCAAGTTGGACATTAACAAATGATTTATATACGTTTTAACTTGCAGACGGCCAACAAGGGTTATGGAAATACAAAGATCTTCGGACGACCCTTGCCGAACGGTTCATTTTCACTTTATCCCTTTCGGTGTCTGCCTATAATGCTTTTATCCATAGTTTATCATCCTTTAGATAAAGGATTCGTAGCTGGCTATTTACTTTTGCCATTTTGGTAATTCATCCAAAATGGATCCTGTTTTCCTGGTGTTTAGACAAGAATACTATAATTTTCATATATCATACATATTTTTAGAGTTTGACTTAAATACATCATAATTACACTACCGCAGTTTACATCATGCTCAAAAACAAGTTAGTAGAAACATACCAGAAATTAATTGTTTCTTGGCTTCTACGTTAAACGACAAGGCAGAGTCACGTCGCGGAAGTCAGATGTAAATTTTATAACAGTTAGGAAGTCAAATATCGAAAAATGAAACGGATTTTTTTCCTAAAAGAGTGAAAGAGAAAACATAAAACTAAAATATATTGGCTTTCTGTTCCATTTTAAAGGTTTATTGGAGAAATAATTTACAATACAGTATAAAGATACTGCGTGTCCAAGTAGTAGGTATTACCTAATCGAGACTAATTAATTACTGATTAATTAGACTTAAACTCATTAATTAATAAGTACACTAGACTAATTAATTAGATACGGAATTTAATTTCATCGTTATCTTTAGGAATATGTTTCGTTCCTATTCGTAGCATTATAATCCTACTGATATTATAAATGCGAAAGTTTGTAAGTATGTATGTATGGACGTTTGTTTCTTTTTCACGCAAACACTATTGAACCGATTACGATGAAGTTTGGTATATAGGTAGCTGGAGACCCAGAATAACACAGGGTACTTTTTATCCCGGAGTTCCAACTAGGTTTTGTCCACAGCTTCGCACGCGTTGCAATTCAGAATTTCTAAATAAGTAAAAATGTAGTATTTTTGATATTCCAAATATAGAAGGAGTTTTTCTCCGAATTAAATGCACGCGAAGCCGCGGGCAAAACCTAGTACATAATAAGGCTTTAGGAACGTCAAATATTCTATAGCTATCTTTAAACGGATTTAGGCGCGCCTCAGGCTACGGAACGCTGGGATATCGCCCGCGGAAAAATCACGCAGCACCCTTTTGAAACAGGAAAATGAGACACGAATGATGATACGAAAAAATTGTGCCACAAAATGCCGATTCAAAGTTCGGAACGAAATAAACACAAACTAAACCCCGGAATTCCTCTAGCGCGGGGCTTACATGTCGCCGGTAATATGAGGGGACGATGTCATGTGTCATTACTGACGAACAAGGGTTCTTTGGGGCACGACGGAATTGGAATGCGCACTGAAACGTTATGACAATAGCTTGTTAGCTTTGGAACTTCATTAGTTGTTATTATGTGTAGTAATTAGTTACATTACACACTGCGATTAACTTTAAGCTAGTATGCCGATTGTATACTAACATTCCTTTGTCGGACTAAAGCGATGCAACATGACTAATTTTCTTCAATTTGTTTGTTATTTAAAAGCGTGCTGGGAGTTTTTTTTTTCGACGGTTTTTTGTACCGGTCCCAGTGTTATAATATAAAATAATTTGATTTTGAATTTGAATTAAAACTGTTTATCAACATATACAATAAAACTGTGATTAAAATCCATTCTGAGATTTAAAAAATTCGTCCATCAGGTATCCATCCATATAGAAAACATTATTATGAAACCACAGAAAAGAGTTAGGTAAATTGTTTTAAGCTTTCGCGATTTTTATTCATATTTATAACGTAACCGGGACTTAATCGCGTATAGATTTTAATCGAAGTGTTTACCTCGATCCTCGACGTTTCGGCCATAATGCAACGGCCGTGGTCACGAGTAGACAGTTACTAGTTAGTTACTGAACTTAACAAATGATTTTATGACCTAGAATATGTACTTCTAATATATAAACGTATATGTATGTACGTACTATTTAGTGTATATTTAAAAAAAATCCATAATATCTTGTGCAGCCGTACTACGCAGCAGAATGGTCAGATGTATTAAGAAGTTGTCCCGACTTTGAAAACAATCTCTATAAATTTGAAGACATCGAGCTAGGAAGTGCAACGGGCTCTGATGGTGATGAAGGGCTGTTACTCAGAGGGAATCTAATACTAATGGAGGACGTTAAAGAGAATATTGACGTTAGTACCAATTTATATGATGAGTATCTTTATGAATATGTTTACTGTTCTTTTTTTACTATGGCTTGGTTGCTTGCTTGTATTCAGGCATGCTTTTTTTCTCCCGAATCGCCTGATGGTTAACGAGCTGCAATCTACGGTGTAACACGCTTGCCTACAAAGTGTTTATTCACTTTTGTCCCCTTTTATCCCAGGATAGTGGTTCTAATAAGGTGGGCTAAACACTAACAAAACAATTACGTCAATATAACGATTCATAAAAAGTACGTAAGGACTTTAACCGGGAATCGATCACGCACCTCCTGGAAAGTACGAATCCAGAGTCCAATGATTAGTTACTATACGCTGTGTGTACTTGTATTCGGGACAATTAATATTGAATACCTTAACCAAGAATGTTTTATAGTGTGCAGTTTGTTCTTATGTTAAGTTGGAGGCCATTGCTCTTAAGAAACTCTAAGCTTTTGGTATAATGGAAATTCATTTTTATAGTTACTGGAGCCCGAGAACTCGGTATACCTACAGTCCCGTTAAGATTTTTAATCATGATTTATTACAGATGGATTTGCAAGTGTACAAATGTACGGAATTCGGAAACGAGCTGATGTACAGTGCTCGAGAAAATTTTTGTCGCAGTTTGAAAAAAACAGATGTCCCGTGGTATTCAATTGTGAAGAATCTTAATACTACGTCTTGTCCAATACGTAAGGTAAGACCATTGTACTCTGGGAACTTGAAAACAAGCATCAAACATCTTATATCAAAAGTAAACTATATTTACTAGCAATGATAGAATTGTCGTGGGAAGTACATTTAATACACTAAGCTAATCTAGATTCAGAAGTTTCGCAACGAATGTGTCGCCTATTAGGGGAGGACTTTCTCTTGCAGTAGACTTAATGACGATGGTTGATTGAGAAATAGTCATGAGAAACAGAGAAAATACTACAAGATGTAGTAGGTATTACTAATCCACAAAAAATTGACATCCATTAAGGTAACTTAATTAAATGACATCTACTCGTATATTGTACACGAAATTTCTAAGTGGGGCTACGTAAGATATCTCAAAAATAAATATAATACTTTACTTATAGGACTTTTAGATTCTGATATTATAAATAGTATGCTTTCTAGGGCCAATACTCACTGGACGGCTTGATGGTATCAATCGATTTCGCGAAGGACTGTTTAAATCACGAGTTATGTGGGGAATACGAGCCGCGCTTGGCTATAATGGATAACATGGATATGCTGGCCTGTTACTTAGTAAGTATAGCGGTCGTAGAAAAGTATAACGATGAAGACAAATGAAGAACGGATAGAGAATTATGTTGCTAATTAAAAATGTACCATTTATATAGGTTTGTTTTTATTTAAAATACTATCTTTAGTCCGCGGCTTCGCGCGCGCATAATTCGGAGTGAAACGATTCCCCTTTCCCTATACCGTGACAATTTTCTGTTATCTTTGGAATATCTAAATTCATATACTACATTTTTACTTATTGCCACTAAGTAAATCTTAATTGCAATGTGTGCGAAGCCGCGGACAAAAGCTAGTTATACATGTAAACCTTTCTCTTGAATCACTCTTTTTATTAAAAAAAACTGCATGCAAATCCGTTGCGTAGTTTCAAAGATCTACGCGTACAGATCTACATATAGATAGGAAGCGAAAGCGACTTTGTTTTATACTACGAGTAGGTATGTAAAGATTTGTTTCCAATTTTTATTCAGTTCTTACACGAGGTCAGTCGGTGTTCACTAAAATAGCTCGCTTCAAAGGCGGCGTAACAGATGAATTAGGAATAAGAATAATAAAAAAGTGTAATGTATGCTATGTACGGTACATGTAGGTAGGTACTACAATTTCACTCGAGTTTACGTACCTCACATAATTCATTGCGAATTTGTGAATACGCAAATCGAATAAACTTCATAAACTGAAGTCAAACATTGACACTTATATAATTAAACATACAATAAACATAAATCAACCTTTAATCATAATGCTGTTATTAGGGTAATATTTCGATATAAGAAAGACTAAATTTGGAGGCAGGCATCATATTACTATGCGGTTGGTGGTGACCCCGCACTGTCTCCTAATAATATTTTCACATACGTTTTCGCGACTAAGAAATGTTGAGGTTGAATATATAGTGAAAGTTTAGTTAAATCTCCTTGCCGCGAATGTATGTAAAGTCGAACTGCAGACTCGCGCTCTGCTTCGGTAAGAAGCTTAAAGCTTGAGATTTGTGAGAATTTCTTGGCGGTTTGTTAAACAATTCTTAGTTATATTATATTTATCGTCTACAATTGTGATGAAAGTTAACATCACAAATAAAAAATTATTCAAATTCGTAATATTCCTGTGATTATGTATATGGCTAACACTGTTTAAATTAGAATTTTTCGAATGAATATTGACTAAACAATGAAATGGAAAATTGATGTTTATTTTCTTTCAATCCTTTCACTACTTGTCTGTAATTTGTCCACGTCCAATTGTTATTAATAATTATTTGTCTATCTGTTATTCCAGGGTCATGTCACATCAATGTTTAAAATTCAATGATATCTACAAGTCTTGTAATACAGGGCGATATTAAGAATACATTTAATACATTAATACGAGACATTATATGTATATGAGCATTATTTTATTGTACAAGAAGAATTCGGTTCGCAACAGTTTTCAGAAAAAAGGGTACTGTTTATTTTTGTAATCCTTGAGCGAGAAAAACAAATTCACACAACATCTAATGAAAGAATGAATAACATTTAAGGGAGGCCGTACATTTAATGACGCTTGAAGTTCCGCGCTGACCAGCGGAAAAGTAATTTCTGGAACGCTGGCGGATCGAGAAAAAGTTAATAATCCCTGACGCTTGGCCCCGTTCCGACGCAATTATAAATTTAGGCTCCGTTAATGTGAGGAACGTTTTATTTGCCTCTTTTGAGAATAAATTAACAGCTTACATTTTGAATCTTATATACCCACACCTTTGATAAATTAATAGTAATTTGTACTTAAATCAGCATAAAGTCAGCGAGAAAGAAAAATCATTGTTTGTCGGTCCGTCTAATATAGTACTTATGTGCCAATATTTCCCTTTTACGCTCGTTTGAATGGCTGTTTCAATTATTTTAGATATTATGAAGAAGTTCATTAATATTGCCGTGCAATGATAGTACAATTATGCTGTTTTTAGTACTCAAATATAAAGGGGGCATTCATCAATTCTCACATTTCTTTTCTTATAAATCATATTCAACTCATAATTGCACGTCTGTAAGCTTTTTTCCGCAATTGTGTGCCACAAAACAATGTGCTGTCTGTCAGTCTTCAGCACAAAGGAAGTGCTTTAATTTACGAAGAAGGGTTTATTTGAGCCGTGGAAATTATTTCAGTACTGCTTACTTAGCAGCTTTGCTCTTTTCTATTTTATTTTAATTTTTTATACAGCTTCACTGTCGCGACATAGATACTATTCTTTTCGTCTTGTATGGGACGAAAATATTAATATGCTTGAACGAAACCATCTATTTTCACAAGTATGGTTATTACGAGGTAAATTTTATTACTAATAATAATTCAGAAAAACTGCATAGAAACAGTTTAAGTGGGTAATTAAATAGGGTACGACAACATTTTATGTTTGCCGAATTTTAATTAACTACTATTTATGCGTCAAAATAATTGAACGTTTATAATGTCATAGAACATAAATTCGAGTAATGCAGTTGGTATGAAGTAGACTACATAAGTAATAACTTTTCAAAATGTTTTCGTCAAGACTTCTAAATGAAAATCCTACAAAATTTTCAGTCTTTTTATCCACCACACTCGTACCCCACCCTCGTGATACATAACATAATGAAAACTGTATTGGTAAATGTACTTCTTTCGCCTTCAGTTCCTCAACTAAGTAGCAGTGACAGGGCGTATCAACATAATGGATATGTGATCTCTTTGCACGGACGCTCCAATAAAAGTTAGAAATGGCGAACTATTTACGTAATTGGAAAATCGTGTTCGTGGACGACTAGCTCGGGAGGGGGGGGGGGGGGGGAACAAAGCAGCTTTCCTTACGTCGCCAAATTGGGGACCGTACTTGTGGACAGGTGCGAAAGGGTTCTTTGAGTAGTTTTGACGTCTTGTCTTCTTTCAATATGTAAGAAATACTATAGATAGCTTACGAAAATATAACTATACAAGCTTTTGCCGGCGGCTTCGCGCGCTTTAAGTTCAGAGTAAAACAATTCCCCTTTCCCTATACCGTGAAAATTTCCTGCTATGTTTGGAATATCTCAATTCATATACTACATTTTTACTTCCTGCCATTAAGAAATTCTGAATTGTAACGCGTGCGAAGCCGCGGGCAAAAGGTGGTTGT
>DWQT01003819.1:0-11975 GCA_018244895.1 Myscelus amystis hages | reverse complement strand
GGCAGTTAAATAGCACCAAATAAGTCTAATTAAATTCTAGCTGTAAATACTGCTACTTATGTTGGTGATCCAATAAAGAAATAAATAAATAAAAGGTATATTTCCAGTTATATGGAATAGTGTTTGCTAGTGGTTGAAATACAACTATAACCATTATTGAAAATTTGACGAAAACAACGATCAGCTACTTTCCCTAACACAGGCTGAGAAATTGAGCATAGGCTCAGTTTCGGATGTTAATACGAAAATCGATTATGGATTGGGTGCCATATTAATTATTGGTACTTCAAGTTGAAGTACTAATAATTTGAAGTCTCCTCAGTGAATACAAAGCCGTCCTTGACATCGCAAATAATATTCAGTATTTTAGATAAAACCCTTTTCAATAACGAGTTGAACGCATAAATTTCTATTGAAGAAGTTGTGTCTATTGAAACTTGAGCAGTAATTGCTCGGTACAGTGCTGTTACTATTGTAGTTAGTAGTTACTTCGCGGTTACTAACGTACTAATGTAACAAAAGTTTACCACAATTGAAATAGTTCACAACGCATTGTCAATGACACTCAAATACAATACGTATACATACATAACGAAATAAAAGTGTTGATTAGAAATTAATTAACCATTCATCGAAAAAAGTTTACGAAATAAATCATTCAAATACTGCGAATAAATAACACTTTTGAGCACCAAAAAATGTAATTTTATTATGTGATTCAAAAATAATAATGGTGAGTTATATAAAGTGTAAGTAAGCGATTGTACGCAGGCTAACAATTTCATTCCTTACAAAGGCGGATGAAAGAAAAAAAACCATTTTGATATGACAGCACGCACAAGTCGTTTGAGTATTGGGAATAGCTAAGTCTTCGTCTGACAATAAAACCCTCATCAAGATCTGCCAACGCTTTCACTGAGCAGAAGCCCTTATTTTATCTTTTTTGATACCATTGGAAAATATGTAGATATACTAAAAGCCTAAATAATACCAAAATATTTGATCCCTTATTGAAGAGTTACTGGACCGAATTTAGTCATTTGTATATCAAACGCATAAGATCCAGGATGGCATAGCGTAATTAAGTCCTATTCTTCATAAAATCTCAGGAATCTAAACGCGCGCTGAATAGTTAAAAGTTTTACTTTGTAGCAACAGGAAGTGTTTTGAGCTCAGCAAATGATAGTTTCCAAGTTTAAAGCAGGAACTGGAAAACTTCCCAACTGGAAATATTTAAATGTTACTGCTGTTTCGACTTTTAGCTTTAACAGCTGACCTGCACGTTGTTCGTGCAGGAGTTATAATGGCGTCTACGGTGGTTTTTGTTAAGATTACGCTAAAATTATTAAGCTAAAATTAGTATCATAATAATTTAATTACAGTCTTCCATCCGTTTCATAACGCATAACGCGAACAGTTTGCTAAACAAAAATCAGAATTCAATATAAATACACCCCGGTCGCCATTATTGTCGGATCGTAAAAGGGAATTGGAATGTCGACGGTTTATTGATGACGCCAATCGCTCATCGAGGATATCCAATTTCGACGTCGGAAGTGCCGAGTAACTTTTCAATATCGCCGCAGTAGTGATAATCGTGTCAGTTAACGTTTATAGGTACTAATGGAAGTTTGCACGTGAAATGAGCAAGTGCCAAAAATCATTTGGAATTTTTATTCTGTTAATGTAAATAAAAGTCAGAACATTACAAACTTAAATAGATTTAATGCACTTAAAAAACTTTATATTTAGCATTTAATTTCACTTTCAGTCACACATGTTATTTGTAATAGCTACTAGCGACATCTATGTAGACATCTATGTAGCCATAGATGATGTTACTAGATACTATATTGTCCAATTTATTGTTATACATTTCATAAAAATGATTTCAATATATAAGCGTTGTTGATTATAGAATCATTTACCAATGTATTTTAATACTTTTTACAATGAAACTTTATATAACACGTAGCAACATCTATTGTAATTCGGCAATATTTTCGGTAAGATATCGGAAACCTTTCCTCACGTTCTCCGTAATGTTAACTGCAGGCTTGTTATCGGCGACAATCCACGTCGACCCGTTCGGCGCGTCGCTAATCACTCCCAAAATCCCTGAGACAGCTGACTCGACTCTGAAAATCAGGTTAATGGAAATTAAGTGAGGAAAGAAATCTGAAGTCAGGAAAATTTCATGGTAGGAATATTATTGGTCCGTGATATACAGATCTCTTTTGCATTTTATTTTAATGTTGCCACTACGTACGCGGATTTAATTTGCTATTATGAGCTTCCACTAAATGAAATTGTAAGTTTCCCGTTCGTGCCTCATGCATTATGCATCCTCACACGTATTCGTCCGTACCATGTGTCAACATCCCGAATTGGAGGACTCAGATCGCTTTCCGCTCAGTGGACTGTTTTAGGTAATTATGCGCGATCACAATTAGAGTTGCGCCAGTGGTATCTTCTATTACTGCGGCACTTTTGTTTTTGAAACCAATTTTATAGTTTTTTTGAATTGTTTCAAGGATTTAGGTTATTTGATTTAGGAATTATTGTTTCAGTGCTGGAAGCGATTCTTCTCTCATCATCAGAGGTGTAAGTCTACATTTAACCAATCTAATAATAATCTAATGAAACTTATCGAATACAAAAAACACATTTTCTTCTTACTTTTCCCGTCAAGTCAATTCAAATATAGCAATGATGTAAATCTACATCAGTTTTTGCATCCACTTAGCGGTACACAGTCGATGAAAATCACAAAAAGGCAACACCTTCTTAACATCATAATAAAATTCCAATGGCAATATGTTTCCAAATACAATCTTATCTAAAGCTGTTAACGCAAGCATTTGTGGTTCCTCGATAATAGTTCAACATTGTCATGCGAACATTTTGCGTTTAGCTGACGAAGCTAAACAGACGAGGATAATCAATATCTCGTTAACGGATACCTTTAGCTTGTGGGTACACAATAATTATGACTCCGCACAAACCACCCCTCTAATACTAATTTGTTAGAATTGAGTCTTTAACCGTATATTATTCGGCGAATTTTAAATTGGGCTGTAAGGTGGTAAAACTCTGCTTCGTATTCGTTCATTTGCCGCTAAGCAGCAATATTGCTAGACGTCCAATAAACGAGTACCAAAGTATTGGTTGCGTTTCAAGGTGTTAAATTACCTAAATATCTATTTCAAATATTTAAAAAAAGTTTATCATCCATTTGGTATATTAATTAGGTTCTGACTAGCTTACAATTTGATGACTGTGTGTCCAAAGATATTGTATTTATATTATTTTTAAAGAAGTTTGTGAAAACCGCTACGATATGCAGATTTCGGAAAAGCTTATACAGTCTAATTAGTCCAGTTTCTCCAACCCGGAAAGTACAGCTGTTCAATTTTCTCCAGTCCGCGTTAATGGGAAGAATATTTTGGTTTTTGAGATTCCCAACAAGGTTGAACGTCGGTTATCCAACGTAAAAAATTTCATTCTCTCCTAATGAGGGAAACTATTTTGTTTACTAACATACTCTAATCATCAAAGTAAAGGCAATTTGAGATCCTATTCGCTTAGTTTAACAAGCCGCGTGTAATGTAATCTGTATATAACGACGAACGCTTAAAAACATGAATATAACCAAAATGGGAGTAAAATAGCGTAAAGAAAGCACTTCAAAATCCAACTTTCTATCTGAGGGAAGTTTTAAAATATTTTTGAAACACGATTTACGTCGCTCGGCTAGTTGCGAACTCGAGCAGTCTTGTCAAAAGGTTTCGCAATTTTGTCTATTAAGAAAAGTGGTTTAGTGAAGAGAATTTTGTTACAATTAGTTAGTTTTGTTTGTTCCTTTGGAACAGAACTTTTCGGGTATTCAGCGTGATAGTATACCATTTTGGCAATAAATACACTGACGGTGGTATAATAATAATACTAATAATATATGAGTCCACTCACAACGTCTATTCCAAATAAAACAGATTCTGTATTGATTCTTATATTGATGATTTCTATATACATTTCTACGTAGATAGACCATTATGCATCTGGGCAAAGAACAGAAATAACCATGCTCATGTGTGTATTTTTTTTAAAGAGATTTTTACAAAGTATTTTTGCACTATGACAATTATATTACTTAATCGAAATGATATCTAGGACTGCGCTCTTAATAAAAATATGCGAATGCAAATTTAAAATTTGTTCAAATACGTATCTCTCTCACCTTTGCCTCTCGGGAACGCGAGAAATAATGCTCTGAGCGCAATCCTTATTAAAATTCTCCAGGCTCCGTCTATGCAGGATCGCTGTGTCGGTAGGGCCCAGACACACCGTTACTATCCGGACTTGTGTCTTTTCGAATTGGTCTTCTGTCTGGAAAATAGTGTTTTCTATGTAATCGTGTACTTATTTATCGTCTAGCCCTTAGTAGCAAGTGCATACTCGATAACACTTTCTCATCCAAAGTTACTCGTATGTAAGAACACGCTAAAGATACCTAGTTATGATTCCTAAGGAATCGTAATGGAATACCTACTGCAGTTGCTGCCGAAAACAACTCTTTTATCCATAAATTGCTGGTACGACTCGTATTTTTGGACCAACATCACAGTTGGAATTCAGTTCAATATGGAGCATTGAATAATGCAGTATTTTCTTTTTCCATCACACTAACCTTAATACCTTTGGTTTCTTAATAACAATCTTATTCTGTCCAAAAAGCGTTTGTTTCACTAGTAGCTCATTTTACAAAATCCTCGTCAACTGTTTCAATGTATATAAGTTCAAAGTAAACAAGCAAACAATATGATACTGTCCGACTTCTCCAAACAACAAAACTATAATTGGCAATTCGGTGCTCAGCAAACGCCGCTGCGAATAGAACTCACCGCAATATTATTGCTGAACTGTAAAACTGCGGCTTTCGTTGCGGCGTACACAGGTAAACGGGCACTTGGCTTAAGAGCCAAGAGGGACGATATGTTGACTATAGCACCGCCGTTCCCACCCTTATCTGCCGCCATTACGTCCAGCGCTTTGTACGTGCTTGTTACTGTGGCAATCTGCAACAATATTAGCTTTAGCGTGGAATAAATACGATCTTTCAGTGCCATGCAATCGTTTGTATCTCTCCGTAAATATGTTGGCTTTATATCCAAGTGGGACGATATGTTCGCTGCTGTGTCGCAGTTTCCGTCCTTATCAACCACGATAATAGCATAGGCTTCTACTGTACTGTTTACATGTGTGCCTAGGGATGAATGTTAGCTTTATAGGAAACACCATATACATTTTCGTCACCATAACATGGGTTGTGTGCTGGTATAATTGTGAGGATTGCTTCCCAAAAAGACAAATTGGACGTCGATATAGATCGCTACTCATGTATTTGAAAGATAATTAAAAGTTGAAATTGTATAAAGTGGTTTGTGTAAAACCTGATTACTATTAAACTTCATTTTGAGCATAAACTTATTAAATTTACTGTTATTGCCTATTAATCTTTAGTACGACAGTCCTCATTTTATAAACAATATTTACAAACTATGTACATAGTAAATCTACATATTATAAGTACACTGTCTCTGTCGTAATAATAAAACTTTGATTGGGCGCCGTAGTGAATTATTTGGATGTGCCAAATACGAAATGAAAGTCGAATACGTGCGGTACAAACAATGAAAGTTGCAAATTATGTTTTCAGAGAATAATATAATACGGATAATAATGTACACAGTAGAAACAGTGAGAGAAGGGTATTAGGAATTAGTATTTGGTATTAGCAACGAATTATCAAAATATCTGGATATTCGAGGTATTGCGGTGTACAATACGTATTATGTAGATTATACTGCATTTAATCGTTGTCTAAGTAAGCCGTCGGAAATGAAACTATATCACTTCCCGAAAAAGTTCGTTTCACCCAAGATTCAACTTACAAAATTAATATCCACCATTTTCTTGTACGAAGTTTCGTCAGCACTTAGTAAAGCGGCGTTATTTACAACGGCGTCAAGTCTGCTGTACTTGTCCAAAACTTGGTTGTACGCAGCGGCGAGTTGGGTTTCGTCGGCGATGTCGCATTTTATGAACTTGGCTCTCAGGGCGCCGAACTTGGTCGTGAGTTCGCTTTCTAAAGCGGCGCCTTCCTTGTTTGCTATATCGAGGAAGGCTACGTGCTGTAATATAGTACATTTCATACATATGACTTCTACGAATTTTCTTAATCAAATTTTAAGTTTAATCCAACTTAAATCTTTACGTTATCACTACTAAGACAGGACTAGAATTTCAGCAATATGAGAAGATTAAAATATACGACTCGATAAAACAAAAGCAATATGGCCCCACAAAATATCTCCAGGCGCTTAAGAATCTATTGCAAATGATCATAGTACTTGCCAGTACTGTATTGAATGGTGGTTTATATAAATAGTGGCTGAAAAGATCCACTCCTGTCTATTATACAGCTCGCCTTTATCCCAGCTCAACAAACGGTAACTTTTCACTTGTTCAAAAGCATGATACTGACGTTTCGTTCTATGAATAGTTGTTAAAGGAATATTCAAACAATCGTAGAAGACTGCTTGTGATGGTTTTGCTTTTGGTTTGTAAACATTGTCTTGATTATTATTTTTGATAGGATTGTAGATTTTTAAGTTCCGTCTAGTTCTTTATGGATTTAATTATAATAAAATTATAGCTCCAATGAATTTCCTTTTGAATCTATATCAAGAATTTACTTTGAACTGAAATCGACTCTATAATTAGGGATTGATGAGAAGTTCCCCTCCCGTAAATCAGTAACAACATAACACACTGAAGCCCCTTTTATGTAAATTTATTTCCACTTAAAAAAAGATCCAAATCAAATATTATGTCAAAGCATATTACACTTAAATGCAATCGAATGATAACAAAAGTCATCATAAAACTCTTATCCTGATTGTTCACAAATATTGTCATACACGTACTCGTAAATACAATATGTTTAGTGGATATTTTCAAAAAAAGTTTATTTAAATTAAGTTAACGTTTTATCTTCCTTCGCTGAGGTAGAAGACATCCGCAGCATTTATCCAGGTCAACTGAAGTTAGTCTAAACTTTTTAATTTTGCCGCAAGCATGCCAGGGGTCAGTATATAAGAAAAACAGTATATTTACAACAAAAACAAAACTTACTCTAGCATTATGCGCAAGCAGCGCTCTAACCAAACCGGCGCCAACACCTGCCGCTCCACCAGTTACCAAAACCACTTTGTCTTCCAAACTCCACAAATTAACTGACTCCTGTGCCATATTTGAAGCAATGCGACGAGTTACATCAACAGTTTCATAATCATTACACTTTAAACAAGCACTTCAAATGTAATACCTTATCTGGGATTGAGAACGATAAAGCATTAGTGAAATTAAACGTCTACTGAACTAAACGAAGCCGCAAACGACAATACACCGACCCATTTTTGGTTTGCTTTTCGTGATATGCGTGTTATCACTAGATAACATTAGGCGGGTTTCACGTCATTTATTCATACCGAATCGTCATCTGCATTGCGTACTAAATGACATTCTCAAAGTGCATTTATACACATTTAATATCACTTTGACAATAAATAAAATCACATTTTATTTTAAACAAAATAATAAACACTCGTTTTTAAACGATTATTAAAACGCAATGCTCGATAATAAATCTGAGTCTAAATATGTGTTTGAATCGAATGTCGAATTAATGTATGAAATTGAAAAGAAAACGTAACATTTTCTCACTTTTTTAGAATATTTTACTGTACTTATATAATGTTAAACGCGCGTCTAAAGCTATTAGCGACTGGTCACGAATGATCACTTGGTTAAACAGTTCCACAATGACATTGTTGACGTAGCGATTTGAAGCCAACAATTCGGAGGACACCCTAAATCAATACGTACTTCGACACTTGTACGAAAACAACTAAATATTAGAGCGATTAAATAATTAGTAATGACCCATCGAATGTGTGTATTAACTTTGCCCTCAGATAACATCAATGCAATGTCAATTATGGAAGATTTCGTTGAGCTCAAATCAAGTATAGAATAGAAAAAAATCGTATAAGAGTTTCTTCGTCATAAACAACAGTTGCTAATATGAATGTCCGAAAAAAAAGATTATATAAAAAACCATTGTCTATTTATTTGAAATATATCTTTATAGAAATCTATTTATTAGAGAATTAACAAACAGCAATAGTAGGTACGAGTACCTAAAAGCAGGAAATGTGTTAAGTCATGCTTATTATTAACAAATACCATAATAAGACAATACATTCATATAACATAAAATATAACAACAATACATGCATTTTTTATACATACATAATACATAATATAACATAATACATAACATTTATGTAGCATTGTAGCTGTTGTCCACTGAGGTTCAGACTAATTTATTATATAAAAGAGGAAGGAACTGACAGATACTATGACTGGCCCAGAGATCAAGGCATTTATTGGTTTTTGGAAATCCCGTTTCGCACATTAAAAGCAGAGCGCAAATTCTAGTATTATATATTGTATCGTTTACGTCTCAATATTTCAAATGCTTTCACAAGAATGTTTTAATATTTTTCCATAGAAAAAACTCCCATAACTTTCCGCCTAATATTCCTGATTACACACCGAAAAGTAAGTGGAAAAAATCACAGGCGACCCATAATCAAACGAAGCCAAAGCAAGCAATTCCTTTGAGTTTTATTTATCACGACCATTTCTAAACAATAGGTTTTATTAAAAACATCTCAATCTGCCGTGTGGCAGTCCAGAAGCCATTGTAACAGAGGTTTTTAGTAGCAGAAACTGTAGCAATGTTGTCAGAATATTTAAAAAAGTGCCTGCCAGAATGCTGTTGCACTTTTAATATTATTAAGTTGTATTGAAATAATGTAGAATTGGTATCCGCAGAACCTTGATTCTCTACCAAAAAGCTGAACTTGAACATACGAGAAGCATCAAAGACGATGAATGATAGAAATTTGTAGGTCACCGCTTCAAGAAGAACCGTACGTGCTCTGTGAACCATATTCGCGTATTTGTCACTTTGAAAAGGACAAAGCAGGAATCCTCTCCTTGTCATTTGTTTGCAGAGACCTTTTCATATAAGGTGCTCCATCATCCATTCCTGTTTATCCCCGTAGTTGAATTATTGTTTAAAGTTTCACATTGATTGACTTGGGAAGTGATATTAGATTATAAAAATATACTCGGCTCTTGTATGCTATAGTTTCTCATCGTGAATCATGTTCGTTCTGGATTTCTGGAGTTTTCTCATCTTCCGTAATCCCGATTGTGATATTCCAAATCGATAAACGCTGTTTTAAAAGTGGAGTATAATCTAATCATCTTACCCTTCAACTCCGTGTGTTTTGCCTGATTTATAACTATTGAGAATGATAGTTGAATGAATTTACTGCAATCATTCAGACCCTCTCATTGTGTTTGCAAATAACAATGCGTTTCTTAGTAAACAGGGACTTTAAAACTGAGTGCGAAATTATTTACTCGGCATTGCGGTATGATTCGGTCGGACTCCCGCTGTGAAGTGCTCCCTTTAGTTTACTTTTTATTATTCTGCCAGTTTTCCGCGTTTCGTGTTAATAAAGAAAGAATCTAGGAGATGGGAGTTATTAAAATGAAACTAGGACTGGAACGTGAGGTTACAGATTGTAACACTATTTTTATAGCAGGCTTCCACAACAAAAATCTCGAATAATTTTTACCAACGCATGATGAGACAAAAGAAAATTTTTTGCTTCAATTTTCACAGCTTGTTCAGATTAAGCTACTGTTAACTTTAAAATGTGGCATTTGACTAGATTAAAAATGGTTCTTAGACACATTGAAAAATTGTATTGGTGACGAACCTTTGGAACTCTCTCTCTTTTTTGATCTCATGTTTTATAAAACGAACACATCTTAGTTGACCGCCATAGCATATTTGAGTTGAGATTGAAGTGATATCTAAGGTAGATCATTTGTTATAATAATCGAATATAATGATAAATGGTTCCCATTTCCTTATGAAGCCCTGCCCTGGGTTGTGATTTAAAATTGTAAGCCATTAAGATATTACTATTTTCAAAAAGGATAGAAACTGTAACATCTTGTTATTTACTATCCGCTTAAATAATTCTAAAGTTGCAATTTCCATCCACAACTTATGCACCATAAAATGTCGATAAGAATTCTAGTTGCTAGAAAGTTTATGCCTCACTGCATTCAAGAGATCTGTAAATTTATTCGTACGGTATTCAAAATACTGGCGGTTTTAAAGCCTCTCTGTATTTCTAAGTAAAACTACTATCTTTTATCTACATAATTCAATATATTGAATAATGCAACTGGAAGTTTTGAAAGGCAGATTTGTAGCAAAAAGACTTAATAGAGAACTGTCAACAACTCTAGTGATGCAAGTAAGTCTTTATCAGTAGCATTTTTAAGAATTCGGAAGTCTGAACATTAATATGACTGCTCGTAGTGTTGCCATTACTACAATACGATTACAATTTCTGCTAGTCAAAGTGCTTATTGGATATTTTTATGGTCTATATGAATGTTTAGCTGCAAAAACAAAAGTTAGCGAATGGCCGTATTAAATGACGTTTTCACCCTCTGACCCTGCATTCAATGGTAGATTGAATTCAACAGAAAAAAATGTGTATTATATACATAATAACTTCACTAGGTCTAAATTATTACTCAATGCTTATGTCAACAGTGTTTGAATTTATTAATAAATATTGATGATCAACTACTACCAAAATACGAAACCCCTCATTAGTTTAAAACATAATCAAGTCACCAATTAATTCTTGCTTACCTATAAATATCGATATGTAAGTATAGGGAATTTTAAATGTTGATGTACCTACCTGCTCCGAGTAACATTACGATCCATTTATAGTCTGCACACGTTACGGTCAAAATATTCTTATATGGAAAACTTTTGAAGTGATTAAACTTCACCTCTTCTCACCTCATTCCAGCTTGAGCGAAGGACGTTTTCGTTAGATCCTTTAAGAAGAGGGTATATTTAAATTGGCCCAAACTTAGACTTATTAGGTATGCATACCTCAAAGAGGTCCCACTGTACTTTTGAAACATAATCAGGCACCTGAAATTCATGCTCGCTTTATTATGTACCAGTCGCAGCATTGTTTTAAGTTTAGTATCGGTTATATTATAACGCTCAAATACCTATGATAATTCTATTTGCTCAACAATCACACAGTATAGAAATTATATATTGCAAAGCTATTTAGTGGCAATTTAGTATGCTAATGCTTATGAGCTTAAATAACATAAGCATAAAACGAATTCATTAATAAAACACGTATTCTATTAGCCTAATTACATGTGTGTATGTGGTAACGAAATTTTATGATCTCGGATATTCCAACATCTATTTATATTTATAGAGTTCAGATTATTCTTTTTGAAAGTTGGCTATGTGTAGGTATCTTATTGGATTTAAAAGCATTGAAATTTTATTTTCTCCTTTGAGCCAAGAGAGATCAAGTGACCGGGACAGCCGATTAAAGTTAATGCGATTTGTGTTTGCAAATTGCATCTGCCACTGTATTTGCGGCAAAGAACGCAATAAGAATACTAGTGACTGAGAATTTATGTTTCATGGAAATTACCAGACACCTAGTTTAATTTATTTTAAAGATTCTCACTTCTGTTCTATTAGTTTGCTAGGTATACGTAGCTATTGAGTGTATTATGTGAAGGGAATAGTAAAAGACGAGATAATTATCAATAAACGCCGATACCAGGCATTTGAAATCTAACGAGTTTGTAATTTTTGACCGACTTCAAAAAGGAGGAGGTACTCAATTCGTCTGTATTTATTTTTTTTTTTTTATTTTTTTTTTTATGTTTATTACAGCATAATTTGGCTCTAAATTAACCGATTT
>DWQT01003818.1:0-11976 GCA_018244895.1 Myscelus amystis hages | reverse complement strand
AAGTTCCTTTCGATTAATTAGTGAAGGAATTATAATAAAATTTCATTTCTTTTAGTTGGTAACACTAGTGTGTCGGACAACTTCTGTCTGATTTTTTTCCGTCTAGCCTCCTTCGCAACACGCGATGAAAAACTTTGTTCCAAACATGCGCCCAGTTTTCGTTGATTATTTTCGTTTGTTAAAAAAGTACGTAATTATGTCATAACTTGGTCTTTTGATGCAGCAATCAGAAGTATGATATAGCAATTAACAAGAGCCATCTGTAATTCTGATTAAAAATTATTTAAAAACAACCTAGGTTTTTTCCATTATCTCTAGTGTTGAACAGCTCTCGTACGCGTCAATGCATAAATTATGTACCAGAAAAACAGAGATATTCATGCACACAGAAAACTAACCAGGTACACTATGCATGCTCACGTACTGCCAACATTATAGAACTTATGCTAAAATGTCTACAGCAATCCTACAAAAATGAATTTTCTTATAATTGTAATTAACGGAAGTCAAATGTGTACTATTTAACAGATTATCCTTTCACTGCACTGGTTTCTCTAACCTTATTTTCAATATTTTTCTTTTTGTACACTTTAATATATATGATTCAAATATCTCCTACGTTTATCTAAGTAAAACAGTCCGTGATCAGATAAAAATAAATTTCCGGAGTGCCAGCAACGCCGGTATTAAGCAGCGCATGTAACCGCTAGACATTAAGAGGATTGCAAAGTGAAAATGTACGGTAGATTTAGTTTACAGTGCATTGTATGCAGCAACGATGTACACATCCTTTTTTAGAAAAATCATTGCGTTGAAAAGGGTTATGTTATGGATGTTATTTAAAAAATGAAATACACTAATGTTACTCTAATCTTTATTTAATAAGCAAAAACATGACAAACACTTGAAATTAAGCTCAAACTAGTTGTTATTTTTAAAAGTTATCGCAAACAATGGTGATGATCAGTAATTATTTAATATCCTGACCCAGTTCAACGATTCTACATTCTGCTCCAGCGGCGCGCCCCAAATGTTCTCATTTCCCAATTCATGAGCCCCGAGGGTGTCTTACGAGTATTCTGCGGCGTGTTCGGTTCGATACTGGCAACTCAATGAATGAAAATAAAATGAAATTCATGATACACTTCGCTACAAAGTTATCAGTTCATACAGAAGTTTCGACGGGAAATAGCTACGCGACAATATAATATATATAAGCTTTGAAAGAAAAAAACAACCATAAAGGAAGTTAAGAAGCACATTGAACTTTACCCATTAGAACGATAATAAGGATCGTTAAAATATCTCGGGCAGTTCAAGGCGCCGTTAATATCAGTTCGAGAATTTTTGATGATAATTTTTTCCATCTCATCAAAATATATAAAAATGGAAATCGTGAATAATCTGTTTATATTCTTTCCATCAGGAAATATTTTAGTTTACAAGAAATATTCAATTATACGAAATCTCGACGACGTGATCGTGTTTTAATCTACAAAGTTATCTGAGATTTCAAATACCTATTTATTATAAGTAAATTCTACGAGTATACTTAAATATAGTATCTAATATGAAAGTTTTGTCATATGTTTATAGTTAACATCAACAATTGTATTCCTGATAGACTGTAAGAAAGATATTCCATAGATAATTACAAGCAAGCACGTCCCAGGAAGAGTTTAGGATTTCCTTACAAAAACCATAACATAACCTAAATATGAAAATTCGTAATGACGTAAAAGCGTCAGTTCAACTAAAAATCCTTTGCCTGGATTTTTTCTTCATCCATTCATGGCTTAGGAAAATGACGTGTATCCGGTTAACTGTCAAATCGCTAAGAGTACCTTGCAAATGGAAGCGTAATTTGGTAAAGCGTAAATCTGACGCGCGTTTCAGCCGCCGTACGAGTGTGTCGTTTTGTAGACACTCCATTAGCGGCGAACTAAGCACATTTGACAGATATCACAGGGGATACCACACGAAAGCTATATAGCTTAAGTTTTCACTGAGGCGTGTTCACAGGTAACGACTAATTCTCGTGAACCCGTTAACAACTCGGTCCATTAATAACGTTAACGTGTTAATTTGATAATGGATTCTATTTTTAACAACAGTGTTTTAAAAGTTGACATACATTAGATGATTTGATGGTTTGTTTATCAATTAGTTTTAGTAAAAAAATATTTTCAATTAATACCTATATGATAGGCTGGCTTTTAACCGCGATCTCATGCCTAATGCCTAGAAAAAAACCTATTCACAATTACTTTGAGGAGTCCTGGATTATTGTAATTTATTGGATTATATAAATTCATCTGACGTATGTAAATTATCAAGCATTATGTAGATAGAAGTATTTCTCCTTAACATGACGTATAAAAAATGAAAATTTAATATCTACACTCAATATTAGTTTTAATCACTTTACGCAATTGACACCTTTTTAAATATAACTTTTTACAAAGTAGCTACTATTTATAACAGAATGATTACAAAAATATTTGTCACCGTTTTCGTAACCGCATCATGTAAACACCTCTACGAACAAACACGAAATTATCAGATCCGCTTAGCGCGTGAATATCCCCGCTGACATCAAAAGCGGTATATCCGTAATTACATTCGAACAAAGTTCTCTTTGAGCGTCACGATTTTATTGTTCCCGTGCGCTCCCGTACCCACTCGCTCTCCGAACTCTATTCGAAGTGACACGTTCACTGAACAGTGTTCGTGTTGATGTTTCGCTTCTCAAAGCGTCAAATAATAATCTCTCGCTAGCTTCGAAATACTTACTAACAAAGGAATCCATTGAAACCGGAAAACGCGCTCGTAGGCTTTCTTATGATTATCTATTTCGATGCGTCAATTTTTGTTCGGAAATCGTGACGAATTGTTAAGAACGAATATCGATATTGACATTGTGTTTGATAAATTTAATGTTTAATGTAGTTATAATCACTTGAAAATCATAAATCAAAACTTTACAGATTTGGTACGTCGCTTTTTTATAACTGTCCTAATATACATTACCATATGGGCAAGTTCAATGTTTAATACATATGGTAATATTTATTTATAGTAGGAACATTTATCATAAATGTTCTAACAGTCCTTTTAACTAATACTACTTAAATAAATGTAATTCGGGGAAGCATGTAATATGCAAATTAGCCGGTCTCGGTCGATATTCCCGCCATCGGCTCTGCCAAGGTCTCGGGTCACTTGATAACGAATATCAAGGTCGCTTGAAGAGCAATTGACTTCGTCTAGTTGCCGAGATGTACAAGGGTTTGAATACATGAATAATTTTCATCCAAAATGCCGAGCATTTTTAGATTACTCCGAGAATAGATCACAATTATGTGAAATAACAAAATTAATATTGCTGCAAAACCGTTTTCAAATTTGCTTATAGATTTATGTATATGTATATGATTAAAATATTTTACTCAGGAAATTATTAATGTAATTTTTTTAAGCAAATCTGGCATACATTATTTTTTTTTTTAAAAAACATCCTTTTATATTCTAGATAAGTTCACAATTTTTCCCGTTTCACAGACCTCAAAGCGGTAGTAATTTAATTGCCTTCCCAACATTTGTATATTAAACAGAAATTTAAGAGTTTCTTTGATGTCGCTCCGCTTTGCTCGTTGCCGGCATGTAATTACTAATTTTATAAAAGTAAAACAGGAAAAGTATTCATTTATTTCTTCAACGACAAATGACAAATAAGAAAAATTTTAATTATGTAACTAAATTGGTCAGAATAATTAAATTAAGCTTAATTTATATAGTAGAGCACGAAAGTAAAATAAATTAAGCTTTTTTTATTATATTTTACTTTATATCTCAGTAAAAATTTTTGATTAACAACAAAACCCGCTACGAAAGAAAGCAATGTTATCTTTGATACCACATTTTGCGCGATAATTAGGTAAATATTTCTTCAAAGGTATCTCATATCATGTTATTTGCTTCCCTTTGAAACCAGTCAATAGATCATAACGAAACATATCGAAAAGAAAACTAAAAATAGAAACGTAGATTTACAAATAAAATTATAATAACATATTGCAACAAGCACATCCTTATACCTTTGGTTAATATAAGAATTATTTTCTTTTTATCGCACGATTGAAAAATCTTTAGAATGACTACGTATTGAAAATAAACATAAATTTATGTGAAACATAATGAAGTATGTGTTATAGAAATTATTACATAAACTTTTTATAAAGCGCCTACAGCCTACGAAAGCTACGCGATGCGTGCTACGAGCTACGAGTCTGTGCTACGCTTCCAAGCGACGAGGCCTTCTCATATCGCCGACCTACATACAAACATTACACAACCGCAACCGTAAACGCTTTTAGATAATAATTGTAACTTTAGGGATTCATAACAATATAGCATAGCTTGTAAATACTGTTTATTTGCAAAACACATTTCAATTAAGTACTACATACCATTACAATCCCGGTGGTGTTTTTCATAGTCATCGTAAATATTATGTTTTGTCTCTTTTCTCGTAAGCGTTTCACAAAGTATGCCGGTTTCAGTTATTTTTCTAGGGACATTGTCGAAAACAACAAAAGCGAGCGACCTTGGTAAAAGATGAACGCACGTGTGCGAGCGGGACGGCGCGTGCACGCACGGCCGCGCACGTGCCGGCTGACTCGAATAATGTTTCACACGAAATCACATATCAAAAGCTATATTTTATCATTTCATGCGTGATGAACGCAATGAGCAATGAGTCAACGGTAGCTCGCTGTACAGTTTTTATGTAATAGTTGAAAAAAAATCTTTTTTTATTCCTTTGACAATCATACCATGAGATTTATTAGCCTCCCGGTAATTAACATTTTATTTATATAGAAATGCAACTATACCTGTGCAGATATTAAGATATTAGATAGGAAATAGGTATTTCAATGAAACTTCAATACTTTGGCATTGTCGACTCGCATCATTTAATAGTCGATGTATACATGCACAATATACATACTGATGACGAATTATCTTGGCAACACAAAATAAATATCATTGCAATAAACAAATTCATTAACATGATTGCAACACTTCACAGATTTAGATGTGTACATATTTATAGATATCATAAAACAAAAACGTACAATTCGAGTAAATCGCCGAATCCAATTGGCTAATTGACAGATTTGATAATAACAATAATAACTATGCACCATATAACATCCAGTCCAGTCCATCGAAATAAATATCTCTAGTAGTTACATTGTTATTGAGCAAACTATAAAAATAACTATAATAGTTATTTTTTAAATGTATAATTTCATTATTCCACATTGATTGTTACTGTCATGATTGCTTATCTGTGACGTCATTTTATATTCTGTATTATTCTAACCTTATACATTTGTTCGGAACACTCACGTGTTTGTTCGTATACGCATGTACATATATTACTCATCTTGCGCATATATCAATGTCACCACAGACAAAGACCAATTAATTAATGAATTGTGACGTCACAAGCAAAAGCCACTTTCTTTGGCTACTCGGTTGTTCATTTCGACCGGCAGACCTACCAGTGGAACTGTTTGAAATTGTACGTGTGTCAATAAAATGTCTTTAAAACGAATAATTAATGTCTTTAGAACGAACGTCCATAATTGTCAAATAGCCAATTAAATAATTACAAGTGTCTAGATTTCGCATTACGATCGACGACGATCGAAATCATTGTGATATGTTCCAAAATCGAAAAATATAAGTCTTTTAGATTTTCTCGTTCATATTCAATCTTTTGCTACAAGTGTTTAAAATTGTATTATATTATCTATTGACACCTCTGAACAACGATACTTTCTGAGTTCTGTTCGCTATTCGACGGTCCCTCGCAATAATCGTAATTTTTGGAATTCATCAACCAAATGACTGAAACACAATTACATTACAATTCGCCCGACGATTCTCGGTAAATCATAAAACAAATATCGGTGCAGATTCGTGTATATTCCGTGTAACATACACCTGTTTCGAGATATTAATAATATTTAAACTCAATCACAACAGCAACGAAACACGTAACGTATTACATTACATTAAATCATCCGTACATTACAATTACGGCACATTAAATTGTAGTAGCCATCAATAAATATGTGTACTTAGACTAACCATAGTTTTTTTTCCAATTCATACATACAACACTAGGTTCACATTTACCACGACATTCATTAATGCGTATTTTAATTCGAAAATCAATACATTGACGTAAATCTCATACAAACGCGTCGCAACGCAATTCATTTCAAGCGTACTTCTTACATAACATTATTATATACGAAAATTCAAATGTACTACTAACATACATGCAACGGATTTAAACGTTATGTTATGAAAATGAGTATTTTTATTCATATCTCATATCTCTAAGTTTCATTTTCCACGTATATTTAGATATTTTCACTAAACATCCATATTTCAAACGAATTATTTCTATATATCTCGACTAATACAGAGAAGTACAGAATGGTGATATTTTTATTCAGTTAAATACAATTAGCTAGAGATTCAATTTGGGTGCTTACGTATACGGCTAAACATTATAAGTGGCTTACGATCAGTATACGAGACATACACATGTACATAATATATAATGTATTTTGGTAACTGAATATGAAAAATACTAGTCAATATTATGAGTAAATGTAATATTTCAAGGACAGAAATCTTTGAAGATATTGCATTCCTAGTACACGCGAATCACGTACGACTCTAAGAAATAGAATAATTCTATAAATATATTCACAGTAGAATCATCTGTGTTCATTTGATATTGTTAGCACTTGAAGCACTCACAAATGAAAAATATTATAATTTATAGCATAATTTTCATAAGTACGTACCTATCTAAATATAGTGTAAATTTGGCATACAAGTACCAGACACCAGTGGAGACTCAAATTTATAGATCAACTGCAAAATTACTCGGGCAATTTGAGAAAAATTCTGACCACAACATTTAAAATTTAACAAAAAAAAACAGACGAATTAGGTACCTCCTCCTTTTTGAAGTCGGTCAAAAATAAAAAAGAATTTTCTATATAATTCTAAATTGCCATTACCCTTACCAAGTATCGCCATATTACATAATGTATCTGTTGTGACAGAATCGACATATAAAGGCTTCGCTGCATTTTATAAACTTAGCGTCAGTTCATCAATACGATAAAATACATCGACCATATTCAAGTCATGAATAGCATAGGAGTATTTTATGTAGTCGTATTTTTTCATAAACTCTTGTCACAAAGTTTAAAACAGACACGAATACTATGAAAGAATACCTTAATACGATAACGTTTGAAAAGGTTACTGATATAGAAAAAATACATTTCTTCAGTAAATATTCCGCAAATTCCCCGAGTGATTTATAATGAAACTTTCCGTCCGATACGATATCGGAACGCGCGGCGCTTCATCGATTACACTTCCCAATCAATATTTGTCCTAGTAGGTACTTATATTTCACTAGCGTTATAACGAGTGCAAATAAATTTTCTTTATACACAGTCCAACTGTAATTCAAAGGATGAATTATCAGTCTTTTTAAATTTTCCTCTCATACACAACTAATTTTCGGCCTCGGGTCCCGGAGGCCCCGGGTTCGAATCCTGACACGCGGTCGCGACATTAATATCTCTATAACGTCGAACGATAACATCGGGGTAACTTACAAGCTTTAGAATTGTCTAAAACGTGGGTAGTCTGCAAAACGGCACTTTCCCGACGAAGTAGAAAACTAACTCAACTCTTCTTCCGAGAGGAGATGCGTGTTCAATAAAAGAGCTGGGAGAAGTTGATTAGTGGAGATGTGAGTGGGCAGCCCCGTCGGATGTTTTAAACAACCTTTGAGGCCTCCGACAGGGTCAACGACCTGCGCGTGCCCGTTGAATGACGGACGCGCGCGTAAAAATCCACGACACGAGCGTAACTTTAACAGCAGTACTTCTTTTACGTATTCGTTAGATTTTGTTCAGTTATATGGTTCTATTATATATTATCTTTAACCGTTAGTAGCCCTGTACTCTCGAAGTGTACTTAGTTTTACTAGAACGCAACATAAACTTCCCAAGCACACAGCATTGACGATTGATTCGCAAACACTTAAATTCGATCGAATAATAACATCATAAAACGGTAGTCAAATTCCTCTATATGCATGCAATATTGATACCTATTTATATAGCTGAAAGAGCGACTATTTAACGTTATCGGTGCACAAGTGAAAGCTCACAGAGCAATGTACTGAGAGGTATTTATTCTATATAACATTAAACACCGACACACAAACTACTTAACTATTTTCATGAGACATTCGAGAATCTCGCGAGTAACATTACGTATAGACCCGTATTTGAGACAATGAAGTCATACACAAAGTTCTAATCGAAAATAAAGATTGCAATTACGTAAAGATGCTCTAATAAATAGCGTCCAATCGCATCGACTTTCCTCGTTTGTAAGAAAGAAAGAGACAACATGCTGTTCGACCCGCTCGCACAGCTCATAATCAAATTACTATCGACTAAAAAAAAATCATTACGACAATAGAAAACGTAGCAATCCAAACGTTACACCTCAATCCATGTCTTGTACAAAATCTACGAGCATCCCTCACCGTGTTATCACATCGCCTTGCCATTAATTAGTCTTTCCATCAGATCACTCTTCACCAACCGTTCATACGTCACACGGTCGCCTGGGCACGTAACATAGTCACACGTGTTCCTCTATCCCCCCCCTGGAATAGGGGTCTATTCCCAATTTGTAAATTCAACGACTGTATTGGAGAACAAATTGCATTCCGACTTTTATAATGACGGTACCGTTTGTGACGCAGGTAACGGATGACCCCCCTCCCACCAATTGCGCCAACGTAAAAAATAGCCAACAAATAAATACACTACCGTAGTCTCACTACACGCGCTAGCATAAGAACAATATTTTATGAGGTCCTATAGCACCTCGGTCGATGGAAACAGTTTTCCCGTCGCGAGAATTAATGGAACATAATCGCTAATTAGGCAAAATTATAAGTGTTTTAAAATAATGAGCACAACGCTGTAGCGGCATTCGGCCTTCTTCGCACAAATCGTACTAAACAATACGGATACCATTCATGAATAGAGTGAGACAGATGTATGCAGAAAAGACCGAACGCCGTTCCAATAAGCCTCTCGCCTTTTCTCACCTTTAATACAAAATAACGAGAGAGAGAGAAAAAAATGAACACCTTTCGACAAACGACGTCGCATAAAAAGAACAACACGATAAAATTAAAAAACAAAATAAATAACTCGAGTAACACTCCATTAGACGCGAACTTAGCTATGTACAGTAGGTTGCTTAGTAAATAGAACTAGGTGACTCGAGACGGGCCGGTGGGCGTCACCTGCGGCGTCAACCGCGGGCGTCACCCGCGGCGTCACCTGCAGCGTCACCCGCGGGCGTGGCCGGCGCGAGGCGTGGTCTGCGGCGGGCGGCGCGGCCACTTTACGAGAAGTCATTGAACTGTGCCAGGGCGGTCTTCACTCTGGGAAATAATTCAGGATTATGCTGATATTTGATATTTGTTATGTATTTGAATGATACTGATATTTTTTATGTATTTGAATGATACATAGTACATACATCATACAGACACTTTTGATTATAGACGTTAAACTGTATTATAATATTATTTTCAGTTTTAAAAGCTCTTATTTAAGCTGTCTTGTTCAATTGAAAACCTAACTTCGTAACTCGCACAATATATCGTGGACATTGCGCTGAAACACGTCAGGCGTCGGTTCCCATGACAACGCGATAGTTTATAATCGAAGAGCGTTTTCGTTAGAAGGAGCGGGCGGCCGGCATACTTGTCGTGCAGGTGCGCGGCGTCGTGGCGCGCGCGCAGCAGCTTGAGCGCGCGCAGCACGCCCAGCTCGGCCAGCCGCGCCTGGCGCGCGCCGGCGCCCGCCTCGCCGCGCCACACCAGGTTGCCGGCCACGAACAGCGCCGCCTCCTGCAGCTTGCTCTCCGGGTGCGCCTGCGCAGACCACGCCGCCCCACTCACTACATCACTCTCCAAAAATATAAGTTAACTTTATTATAACAAGTAAGTAATAGTAAATAATTTATAATTTGTTATAAGCTTTTACCACTAATTTGTACGCCGTAAAAGGCAAAATATGGATTGGACTAATAACTTTGTAAGATCTTCGAATGTACCCATATTTGAACAAATAAACTCTTCGCCAACGTCCCTTAGTGATACGTGGTGAGGTTTGAGAACATCCCCCCTTGTGATGTTTCGTGATTTTCGCCCAATCCCCCTCTCCTTTCGAGCCTCACGTGATTAATGAACGACCCCTAAGATGATTTGGATTACTTTCAGTATGCTTTAATATATATATTAATTTTTTTGTCCACATGTTACATGTGTTAATGTTTTATTTATTGCGGTACTGCATGTTGATTTGCCACTACTAGCAATGATAGTTACGTCGTTCATAGCCAGAATTGCTTTGTATTTAGTGCTATCCTTGAGATACACTAGAGACTAGACTTGAGATAGACTAAACTTAGCTAATGTATTTGTTACATTTTCAAATATATAAAAATTGTCATCGTCTTCATAGCAAAATAAAAAACAAATCCTCTTTACACATCATTTAATTCGCGGCACGTTCTTAAAATAAACCAATATTACGGTAAACTAGTAAAATAACAAGAACAGTGACCGGTTACGGAACGAGACGGTTACATATTCACATCTGTGACTATATCGGCGGCGCTAATCTACAACCGTACCAAGTAGTCGACGAGCTTGCGGAGCACGTCCTCGTTGGCCATGATGAGGTCCTTGGCCTTCTCGCCGTCGCCGATGTTGCCCAGGATGCACAGCGCCTGCTCCTTCACCTCGGCCGGGTACGAGCCCTCCAGCACCAGGATCACCGCCTGCGGACCGAGCGGCGTGTATCGTGGCGGGCGCGCGCGAGCGACGCGGGGCCGCGGGAGCGAGAGGCGGGAGTGAGCGGAGAGGTGGGCGGGGGACGCGGGAAGCGAGAGACCGCAGCCGCGAGGGAGCGAGAGGGGAGCGGCGACAGGCGGGGAGGCGGGGCGGCAACGAGGCGGCACCTGCATGACTTGCGGCGAGTACTCGCTCATGATGGCGTCGATGTGCTGGCGCGTGGAGAGCAGGTTCCGCAGCAGGCCCAGCGTCTTCATGATGACGCGCGTGTCGCCGTCGCCTAGCAGCCGGAACATCTGCTCCGTGCCCAGGCAGCTTAGGATGCGCTGCTTCACCTTCTGCTCCGCCTGCGTTTGCACCATTACATACGTACTTACATACATACATAACCATCGCGCCGGCTCCCTAACATCCTCCATCAACGCTCGCGTTGTTGTATATCTGCTTTGTCATTCTTCCCACACGCCCGAACCATTGAAGCACTCCCTTTATCATTTTTTCACGATTAAATTTGATTAATATGAATTTTTCAAAAACCCTCCGGCGATCTAAATGTTGGTTGCTACCTGGAAGGCCATGTTCATGAGGGCCCAGATCCCGTTGAGCCGCAGCGCCGCCTCCGGCCGCCGCGTCAGGTTGCACAGCATCTCCACCGCGCCTGGGGACATGCAGTCTTCAGTTATCACTATGTTACCCCGGGTAGGTTTAATAATTTAGATATTTTTATAATATAGAGGTAGAAGACGAGCATGCAATCACCTGATGATAAGTGGCTACTGCCGCCCATGGACATTCGTAATCAAGCCCAGATAAGATTCCTATCTCGGGGCGACCACAGGTGCGCCTCTACCCCTGAGAACTGAATGCCTCGAAAAAGTATGTCTCCCTTACCACACACTTCAAACCAGAATACAGCAGCGCTTAACACTGCTGTTATAAGGCAGAAATAGGTGTGACGGTGGTGCCGCCGGAGT
>DWQT01003817.1:0-11976 GCA_018244895.1 Myscelus amystis hages | reverse complement strand
AGGACAATTCCACACACGGCTATCCGATTCCAAATTAGGCAATTTAACGCCTGTGTTATGGTAACCGGACAACTGATAAACATACATACACATGATATAATGTGTGTATAGATATTTTATTACATCCAGAGAGAACAATTATTCCGATCACACAAATGTATGTCCTGGACGGGAATAGAATCCACGACCTCTGGTTTTGCAGTCAGGGTCTTAAGCGCTCGACCCCGAGGCCAGTCAAAGGCCTATGTAAAGCAATGCATTGTTTTTACAGGTAACATGAGATAAGCCATGAAACAAGTTTATGCGTATCGAATGATCGATTTCAAAGTTGTAGAAATGGTTGTTCTGGTGCCTTGTTTTCTTTTTCATTACTCCGTTTAGCTATGATCTTAGTTTATGGTAAATTATCCTTATGGTAAAATAATTGCTAAATCATATTACGTAGTCCAGAGCCCTTTAATAGAATGTGCCTATTTTCTCTTCCCTTGAGTTTCAAGTTATACTTTGCGCTAACAAAAGTATCGTTGATATCATGTAAAATATGACAATTAACATCGAGTTCTATAAATACCTACTTGGCAGATACATGTCATGTATCAGGGCAATACCTGTTGCTGTTATAAATATCTTCAATTTGTTACTGTTGTATCCTCAAGACATTTTTCTTCGCTGCTGTAACGATTGACATTAATTTTTGGTATTCTTTTTTTAAAATACGAATACCTGTCTTTCTAATCAACCGTCTCATCATTCATTTGATATGTTGGCTCATTAGAAATTTCTAATTGAAGAAAAACTTAATTTATTCGGCTGGTGTTATAATTAGATGATTGTCAATTAATTTTTATCGCGATAAATCTCATCGACGGATCCGTTGATCCTTCGAACGCTGTCAAAATACTTTCTTCTTATTAATAACCAGTTTTCGCACTACTCTCAATATTATATATCTGCCGGACATCGGGTTAGATTCTAACATAAACATATAATAAAAAATGTTGAATTTAGATAGACATATAGATGGAGGCGTAGATGAAAAGATTAAAGATATAGATAGATACGTAGCTAGATATATCAAGGACACTAAGACAAAACGAGGAGACAAAGGCCACCATATATTTCAATAGCAATTTCTAATAGGAAACTCGAATATAGAAAAAGTTGGTGAATTAAAGAAATACGAAATGGTATACACGCATAGATGCGAAGCGATATTAAACTAATACCTACGCCATATTGACGCGACAAGGAAAATTTAGAACATTATAATTCATATCTGCAAATTTTAAATACCTTTCAAAGATAAGTGAATCTGTGATTAATAGAATAGTGTCACGCGAACTCCCTAAAATTTCGGCTCAGTTTACAGCACGCAGTATAGTACTGACGCATTTCTATAATCTCTTCTACTTACATCAAGCTTACATGCATTCTCATCTGTTGTCATTTCTTTGCGTATACCTATTTCTTATTGAAACACATGTTTATAAACATGTGTAAGTTCCGGAGTGTTTGTTTGAGTGAGGCGTTGCTGAACTGTCAACCTGATTTCTTTCATCGGCACCAATAAAATGGAATCGGTTAGGTTATTTCTTTTCAACCTTGAATGGTCCACTGCTGGACGGGGTCTCCTCTCATAGTGAGAAGGTTTTAGGCGATAGTCCACCACGCAGGCCAAACGCGGATTGGTAGACTTCACACATCCCAGAAAATAATATACAAACTTATAACAACCGTTACGTGTGCAGGTTGCCTCACGATGTTTTCCTTCGCCGTTTTAGAATAGAATAGAATAGAATAGAACTTTATAGAACTTTATTCGCCAAACAACACAACAGTAAAAAAAACACAAAAAGAACAAAAAAGTATACACTTAAATTATAAAACTGTCGCGTTACTCGACGAACGGGTCCACACTCAGCCTTACCGCGGCGGACCGCGGCCACTGATTTTCAATGTGTCCCATTTTGTCGCGATAATCGATCTATTACATAATTAACAATTACGAACAGTATTTAGACATGATGCCATAGTCATGTTTGCGTTGTAATACTTTTCTATTATCTGTCCAATTTATTATCTGTTCAAATTGTCTACTGTAATTTCCATACGTTTTCTTAGGAAAATTCTAGAATCCTAATTCTTGATATATGTCAGGCGGTGACTGAGATAAGATGGACGACGATTGCGACAGTACATGCGTTTAGAGGAAGTCCTATTGTAATGTTAACGATAGATCTGGTACACGCGATATGTGTTGCGCAAACCGCTACAAAACGATAGGCATCTACTGAATCTACATGTTTCCTTTGAATCACATGATTTCTTTGTTGATGTGTTACTTCACCGATATTAATATTCCCTGATAATTTGTATAAGTGCTCGCATCGCACATAAGGCAGTGGCGGTCCAGTGATTTAGTGGACTGGCAAGGTAGAACATCGTGAAGAAGCTTGCGCATTTATATTTCTCCATAATATCCTCTGACGTGGGTGAAGTCTGTCAATCTAGATTTGAAGACCAAGGTCAAGTAAGGCGAAACCTGATCAGAACTAGAGGACGCCCGTTGTCCAGCCGTGGACCAATAAGACCGAGCCGGGATTCTTTATATCGCGTTTTCGTTCCGATCTAGCGATTTGTCGTCTACGTCGTGGTCGTGTCGTGTGATCTAAGCGGCGGTGCGATGTATAAAAAAGGAGCACTGCTTTGAAATAATGGATTTGAATTTTAAATCGGCGTTCGATGTCGTCGCCGATAACGGGGGCACAGTTTTCAATATACAGCGACGCGATCGTAATGCGCGCGTGTCGCGGGCCGCTCGGGAGATCGGGTGGGCCTCGAAGTGACCGGGTAGAGCTTGAAATGGCCGGGCAAGCCGTAATGTAACTGGTTGAGCCGAGAAATGGCCGGGCAAGCCGTAATGTAACTGGTTGAGCCGAGAAATGACCGGGTAAGCTGTGAAATGGTTCGCTCTTACCGTTGGGAAGTTTGAGAGGGAATAATACATTTTCTTTTGTTAAACAATAATTTGCTTACTATGATAACTGATATTTATGAAACAATAATGTGATTAACTATTGACATGTAGACAGTTAAAAAAGAAAAAAAATGTTTGTACATTAAAGGATTGCACTTTACTTTAATTATGACGTCAATTCTTATTTTGCCTTTGTGTCAATAAAAAACCGTTTCTTTTTAAACAGTCTCCGCCATGACTAAAGTTTGGGCGAAGCGTCAAACATCCGGCTCTGCCCGCGCCGCGCGCACACACGCAGCGCCAGCGAACACAGCATCAATCCCGCACAGCGCCAGCCGTGGCACCGTTTGAACCCGATACGACAGTGGGCCGCGTGATTTCACAATAATAAGCCATTTTTTGTCCGCCCCACATCTCTGTACAGATAAATGATAAAAGGGACGTCTGTGCGTCCGTACGGATGTGTTCACAACGGCGCCCTTTGTGCGATCGAATGCAAATTACACTCGGCCGGAGTTGGAGAGGACGCGAACTTTACCAGAGTCTCTAATGTAAACGTATCGAGACTTCACAATGCAACTGACAGAATTGACAGTGACAGAATCAGAATACATTCGTTGGGTTTCGTGCTCGCACGTTGCGTACAAAACGCGGGAATGACATTTACATTGAATTAGTCGATAGAAAATCGCAAAATTATTATTAGAAAAACAAATTATTTTTCTTTTCTTTGTTTATTTCTTTCAAAATTAGTTCCCTTTTCGCACTATAGGGGTGCTGTGCCATTCTCATACATTGTTTTAGCATTTACATTTGTTTATAAAAAAGTGAGAAAGATATTCTTGTACCACACCACCACCGTACAGATTTTGTTTCGACAACTTTTAAGAAAAATCTATATATTTTATATCTGTGGCCAGAAATGAAATTGTAATTCGAATTCTAAAATCGGACCGAAGTTTTGTTTCGATGCAAAAGCGCGCGCTCGACCGTTCCAAATTCAAATGGCGCGGGTCCTTATCGCCGCGGGGTCAGAGTTTCCTATCGGCGTTTATCGTCACTTCCTGTTCGTAATATTCAATTTTTTTTTCGCCACCGTCGCCGACGCCGCGTCCGGTTGACAGTTTGAATTAGAATTTGTTTTTGTTCCTTTCAATTGGAGAGCCTCGTTCGCGGCCCTCGTATCTGGATGCTGGGCTTTTGAGCGCTTTCGGGCTTTTTGTGTTGAACAATTTTTTCAAACGTCTGCTGTTGTAAATTTATGCGCGCCGGCGAGTCAACTTTTTGCGTTCAATTTGCTTTATTTAAAAAAAAAAACCATAAAAAATTCGTCGAATCGAAAAAACCATTGGATAACAATTGGCGATGCGTGCACGCATAATTCAAAACCGGAGATCAAAACGACGAAACGCAAAACAAACACGAAGTATGAACACAGTGAAGTAATAAGCAATTTATTGGCGGCCCACTCAATATCGTCAATTGAGATGATTGAAAAGATATCCCCGGAGATCTCCACAAGTCAATGTTGGAAAAAGTTGCGCTACAGCCAATCATATCACGTAACAACTTGTACCTATAGCGGTGTCATACGACTGGCCTCTTTATTGCACCACTATAGGATCTCCTCTCAGACAGCTTTACGCTATAGTGCAGTAGTTATTGATCCTTCATCGCGAAATCGTGGCTGTGGGTTGATATGCAGTATCTTGTTTTATTGAAAAAAATCTTGACACACTCGTAGAACTATAAGCACGTAATAAGCAGTCTCAGAAACGAAATCGAAGCAACAACACAAGTGGCGGGGACGGACGGATAATAATAAATTATCGGGACGCCACTCAATAGGAGCTACAATTGAGGCAATTTGAGCGCACAAAAGGAATGCAACGGCCTCGCCTCTCCGGAGACGCGGGCGAGACGATGCGGTTGAAATAGATCGAAAAAAAAATGATCCGTCCCACTCATAGACATGTCCAATTGTTAATTTGCTTGTATCTTATGATCCGGTAGGTTCTGTGATGCTAACGATACAGAGTGCTAACAATACAACTTAGTTACAAGTTTACTTTACATATAATACCTGCTAAGTTTCAGTATAAGCGACTATATCAAGGTAAAAAACAATTTAAAAATATAATAAATTTGGACCAATAATAGAATTTCTCTACAATTTTTTTATTACAATATGAAATGCAGATTCAGCAAATTGCAGATTTGGAGACAGATATTCTAAATTCGAAATCTCTTAGAATACTATTGCATATTATTATTACTCATTTTAGTATAATATTATCCGAATATGTATTGTAATTATCAAATTCCACACCACCACGCTAACTAGCCGACCTACGATCCGGACACAATTTGTATCTCCGACTCTTATCTGAGATGAGGAGATCCGTACGGAATATTTCCCGCGGACCTCAAAGAGCGGTACGAGGGAGGAAAAAACGGGGGTACAGAGGGAAGAAGAAATTCTATTATTAGCCGCTTAATCCGCGGTGCGGCCTATCTGCGCGGCCGTCAGACGCACCGACGCCGCGTCGCCTGGACCGCCCCCGCCCGTTAACGAGATAACTCGGGATTGTGCCGCGTTGCGATATAATACTGTCAACCGCGCCTATACAAATACCAGCGTTTGCCCGCGGCTTCGCACGCGTTGCAATTCAGAATTTCTTAATGGCAATATGTAAAAATGTACAGTAGTACATGTTAGAACAAGTCCGCACACGATCCTATTTCAAATTATCGCTATCCGATTCCAAATTAGGCAATTTAATGCCTGTGTTATGATAACCGCACAGATGATAAACATAAATAATGATACAATACTCACATAGATATTTCTATTACGCAAATCAAAGAAATGTGCTCATCACACAAATGTTTGTCCTAGGTGGGAATCGAACCCACGAGCTCCGGCTTTGCAGTCACAATCTAAACACTCGACCACGAGGCCAGTCAAATAATAATAATAATATTAATAATACATATTTGTCACCCCTCCTCAGTCCGCGGCGCCAGCTCTGCGAAAAGCAGCGTCGCAGCAGCGCGCAGGGTTGTCGATCGCATCGAATTCGCAATTATTTTTAACATAACATAATATTATGAATTTGTTGAAATCTTGAATATTTTACGCCCCGTACATTATGAGGATTTACGAAGCGATTGTGGTTTTTCGCTATAAAATTTATAGGCAATAATGAGCGGGTAAATGAACTTTTTATACGTAAATCTTACGAGCAGTAAACAGTGGCGCTTTTAATGTATCGTTGGGATGAAATTTTCGTTTTAAACGCGATTCTTCGGAGTGCTAGTTACAGAATTATTATTATTATGTCTTTATCTACGTAAGATGGTTACTGTCGCCGGTGAAGATGCGTAGCACCAGAGGACTACGGGTCACCAGTTTAGAAAGGGAACTCTTTTCACGCCTATGAAGAGTCCCTTGTTGTCCCTTGTTCCCGGAGCGGGACACACGAGACGGCAGACACAAAAGAACGTGCAAACAGACACAATGAATACTTTTCAACGCATGCGGATGGTCTACTTGAAGACTGATGCGATAAAAATTTCGTTATCACTAACAAACATGGAATATTTCAATCACGTAACTAAAATGTCTCATCTAAATCAAATTGTTTTATTCATTATAAGGCATATACATACATTTGTAGATCATATATGTTTAGTCATCGTTCTTCGTCTTTGTGCGCCCTTTAGGCTATAGAAGACCGGGAGAGAAAAGCAGGCGAAAAAATACTCGCAGCACTCCGTGGAATACGAAAAAATATAAATCAAAATGTTGCTGTATGCCTTTCATTCGTTTGCGATCGAACCCACAACCTCCGGCTCATCAGTACACCCACCCACCACCACACCAACGAGCTATTGAGGTGATCGTACGGTGTGGAGTGCGCGTGAAGTCCCATCCGACCTAAAAGCACTTTGATTTACCATAGCAATTGCGCATTATAGCGGCACGTCCAGCAGCCCTGCCGCTCGAGCCATTAGCTACGAAAATTGGGGTCAATTGCTGTTTGTGCATCGGTCTCGTTACGAGCGCCATGTTTGAAATAATTCGGGAACGGGACGCGTCTCCGCGGTCACTGTGGCAACGTTCGTTTGTGACTTTTTCATTTTGTTTCAGTTGTAGCAAGCGAATAAGCCAACTTTACTGTATACGCCGTAAAAGGCCAAATATGGATTCAGCTGAATTAATAGCTATTAATTGCGTAAAATCTTTGCCTTTGTGAAGACTTTGTATGTCTATACATTTAACTTGCAATATAGTTCTCATCGCACAATTATTTTCTCGAGCGGAAATCGAACCGACAACCCACGGTGTAGCAATCAGGGTCACTGCCACTGTATGAAAAGGATGAATTGGGACAATTCCAGACACGACTATCTGATTCCAAAATAGGCAATTAAATGCCTGTGTTATAGTAACCGGACTCCTGATAAACATACATACTATACATAATATTTTTATTGCACCCAGACAGTGTACAAACATATGCGGTCATCGCACAAATGTCTGACTCGATCCCACGACCTCCAGTTAAGCGAACGGATTCGCTAACCACTACACCGCACCAGTCCCAAGCACCAATGACCCAGTCAAAGTTAGAACACAGTTGCAACAGTTCCGCGAATCATTAATTTAATTATTTTTATCACAGAAGCTTCCGTCACCGACAAATGCATACTCACGCGTGGGGAATTACAAAAATTTCTTAACCATGCCTCCCAATAATATACATACATATTATAACGCTGAAGAGATTTTTTGGTTGAACGCGCTAATCTCAGAAACTGTTGGTTCGAATGGAAAGAATATTTTTGTGTCGAACTACAAAATACGTGTGAAACAATAAAAAGCATCATTTTTAAGAACACATCGTACCGCGCGCCGCGCCAGTCTCGGTTTATCGCTCGTAGCCATTAATAGTTCGAGGATAATTATGTGTTGGAGCGTTATTTTTCCCGGAGCGTATTGATATCGCTTTAATTATTATTACGCGTGTACATAATGCGACACGTTTTGTCAATGTAAGGAAAGTCCACGGCAAGGCAATTGTGTGGCCACTGATGGCAAAATTGGCCGTTAATTCGAATTGCGTTAACAGTCACTAGAATATAATATGTAACTAAACTCTTGAGAACCTATGATGTACATACAGCATGAGTACAATCTACTACTTGATTATACATAATATGATGAAAGCATTATTCTTATTAGGCGAAGAACATTATAGCGTTTCTAAGGCACGTAGACGATCGCCCGAGTTATTCAATCATAGAAAAGCTTACACAACAAACACACTCGAGTCGGTGGGGACGGCTCTTATTACCAGGAATCTGCAACGTATATTACAACGTATAAGTTTAGAGTGCCGGCGACCCGAGCATTGTACTCTATTCTTCGGCGATAAGGCTCAAAATCGCGTAAACTGTGCGCCGCAGTGAAACGATACATCTTCGTCGGCGCAAATCAAAAACAATTCTCAGTAGCACACAGCGGTGTCAACTATTTTGTGTGTGTGATCACGTTTGCTTTTATAATCTCAATTATAACAAGTGCTGTGTACATTGATCGAAACGTTTCAATTTCGAATTTAGAATCTCGATGGCAACGGTTACAAAACTACCCCCAATTGATTTAAGTCTTTACTGACATACCTAAAATTTAAATATCAATTTCTATAAAGATGGAGGAAAACTTCGCGAGGAAATCTGCACATCTTAGAGATGTTAAAAAATAAACAGTATTTTCCGAGATGTATATCCAGCTTGGTGGACTATAGCCTAAATCCGTCTCACTACAAGAGGAGAACCGGTCCAACGGTTGATCACTGAAAGAGTGGAAAAAAAATCAAATATTTGCTTAACATAACATAGCAAACCGTAAGATACGCTTGCAGTTCGCGCACTAACAATCCCGTCAAGTAATACATAATACGGAAATAATAAAGCGGTTGCTTGATACATAAAAAATATACGTATTTCTTATTTACAAGACCAGCAGCTGTGCAACATTCGAGCCAATATTGGCTCAAACTATCGACAGGTAACAATACAATACTACCGGTTCTCATTGTGAGACGCAATGTGCGAAAAGCTGCGTAGCTTCCCTAAACACCGTTACAAACGCTTTGTTGAAAGCGCTATTGTTATTGAAAAAAAATCTGAATGAAACACGAATTTCTATACGACATTGTGAGCGGCGGGCGAGTTCGGTTCTGTTCGCATCTGGAGTATTTTCTCTATTATACTTGGTCTCGTATCGACATTGACAAATCGTAGGGGCGCGTTGACGGTAATTGATTTTAGACTTTATTGTTGTTATTATAAGACACTTTCTCGATGTAATCGATTGGATTATTATTCGCGTTCGACGTATATCGGGGTGCGAATAATAATAATAATGACCGGGCGGATTTACTTAACCGGGGGCGCGTAATTGTCCAACGATGCTGGGAATAAATTGAAAGGTTCATTCTCGTTGAGAACAATGATATACGAATTATTTACTTGACATGTAATTTAAAGTGGACCCGATAATGTTACTATTGTCATCGATGGTAACAATTGCACGTTAGGGCGACTCCACACACGGTCCGATTTCAATCTAGACGGAACTTTTCACTAGGAATATCTTCCGAGTAGAAATCGAACCTACAACTCAACAGTTCAAAAATCACCAATCAACCACTGGACCAACGGCACGGTTCCACCTGTTGTGGACGTAGTTGTTTCGCAGGTGACACTTAGGCTCGAGTGGCCCATACAACGCGGGGCGGCTTGAACGACACAAGAGAAAAGGCCGTCGACGCTTCAATGCGAACGGGCGAGATCCTTCACGGGTCAGGAGGGGATGAGGGGGGCCGAGTGGCGCCGATTGACCGAGATATTCGCGAAAGGATTAAAATCTGGAACGCAATTTCAACGGATCGAACGTTCCGAGTACCGTCAAACCTTTGTTTGCTACTTGGAGCACCCGAGGGTGAACGCGAAAGGGCGCCGTGAGGAAATCTGTTTCCAACCGCGGTCGATACCGAGCCCGTGGGATGTGGCCGGCACGTGGCGGGGCCGGTGCTCCGGTTGGGCAACGAAGCTCGCTCGTTCGCTTGCGTAACCGAGCCACCTCGACGGTTTGCAACGTGACTAAAGTTTTGCCTCTGCCAGAAAAAAGGTTATTCTTACAAACAAACGCATAGCAACTGGGTCGGTCCTGAGCTACTCTTGGGGAGGTTACGTATATTGGTGAAATGAGCAGGAATTTTCGAAAGACTCGCCGCACGTGACACTTTCGTTCGTCGTAATCGTATGCGTTATTTGCACAAATAAATATTGTACCCACAGTCAACAATTCTACACAATTATTACTACAAACCATATTTCGCCTTTTACGGCGTACAAATTTAAGAATTGCACTTACTATTTATTATTCCGTAATTATTACGCTAAAATTAACTTACTAAGTCGGATAAATAAAATCAATAAGTAATCAATAAATCAATATTTTGTATTGTAAATATAATTTATTAATTAACGTTTAACGAAGCTGGCGGTTGAAGGCTGGTTATTACCGAGCGATACTTTAAAAAAAAACACTGCACGACTAGCGTGGCTAAGCATTTCGAGAAACGCAGCGTGCATTAGGTGCGGAGATTAATTCCTGCTCACGTTGTTGTAATCCGATGCAACTCTCAAACAATCGTACGATGAATTCTTATCAGTAGCAGACGTTTATTTTGAATATTAATTTTTTGTGCCAAACATTTAATTTGAACGGCACTGTGGTACAAAACAACTCTGTTCACTGAACCTATTTGAAAAAAAAAAACCCAATGATAATACCATTACACGGCTAACTGATTCTAAATATCTTTTATGAAGAGCTGATAAGCATTCAGTTATTATATTATAATACTTATATAGATATTTTTATATATACCTAATCACAGAACAAAGAAGTATCCTTAAGACGAAAATTAATCTCGTCCTTAGTGGGAATCGAACCCACGAACTCCGGTTTAGCTGTTAGCGTCTCTAACCACTAGACTTAATCGATCTATACACATTCTTTAACTTTAGCCAGTATCAATTGTTAATGAGACAATTAGTCAGTTACTATTAATTTACAACTAAGTTCACTTAACATTAACAGAACATTAGTCCGGTTTAAACATATATGTTATGTTAGTAGTGCAGTACTGTCTGTTTGTCGTGTTCAAAACCGGTCCACACATGAGGGCTGCAATCTTTCAGCGAACCTCAATCTAACTAGCCTTAGATATTGGTTCGTTAGTACGTACTTAAAGCCTCACGAGTCAATTTTAAGTCGTTGTAACCTAATTGAAATGAAATGACGTCATTGTAAAACCAATATGGCTGCCCAGTTCTATGCACCCCGCAAGGTGTCTACTGGGTTTGTTGAGAACACAGAGAAATGACGTCACTCCTTAAAATGGGAACAAAGCAAATACATATTCATGACTCAGGGCTGCGTTGGGGTCACCTATTGCCGGGTCGCAACGCTGCAGAAGGCATCGTTGGAGATTAAATACTGCAGAGGCATGTGCTTCTCACACGTGTACGGCGCAGGGAGGCCGTGGGACGCAGCGGCGGGCCAAGGCTAGACGCCACAGGACCTAGATGAGAGCGTAATGTGCATAAATAATGATTCCGACACGTGTTCCCGGAACGTTACGTCATCGCGGCGAGCAACATGGCCGCCGTATAAACAGAGCTTTATAGAATTCATTGTTATATCGTTATTAATTTCCTCTTGTTCGCGGGCAACGGGACTCGAGGTAGTGCGACGATGTTAAGTGGTACATGAGGCCTTGGATAATAATAATATCTTAGGACAACGGCTATCTGATTCCAAATAAGGCAATTTAATGCCTGTGTTACGGTAACCGGACAGATGATACACATACATATACACATATTATAGAATACTTATATAGATATTTTAATTACGA
>DWQT01003816.1:0-11976 GCA_018244895.1 Myscelus amystis hages | reverse complement strand
TCGTCGACTTTGATGCCCCTTTCCTTTTGATGCCCGGTGCGACTGCACCGCTCGCACCCCCCCAGCTACGCCACTGGGTTCAGTCCTGGTTTACTGTGGATAGCTAAATTTGAGACTAACTAATATTTGGACTAACTGAAAGTGTTTTCCAAAGATACCGTACCATTTCATTTCGGTTTCCAGATGCGCGATTTGGTGACGCGTCCGTCGTACCGCCTTCGAAAACTCATCGATGATTTCCTGTTCTGGCTGACACCGAACATCTGGGTTCCTCTTTACAATTCTGTCACGTTCACCACTATGCCTTACAGCCGTTGCGTTAAAAACAGACAATGGCAGAATAAGGTAAGTTTATTCGTGTCGTTCTGTATTTTGTGATAATTATATAACCTGATGGATGGGTGAGGAAAGAGGTCTGCGAAATGACATATTATCAAACAGGCGTGTATGTATGAAGGGGAGTGGTGAATGTAGAAGAAGCATGTCGGTTGTATACACACTGCCTGCCTATATGTGATATTAGGTAATACAGTAATCGTGATGATACATAAACGTCATTGTATTTCTCCTTGTTACAGATGCTTGCGTTAATATTGCTAGGTGCGACGCTGTTAGCACTACTGTTCTTTTTCCGCTCCGTTGGATAACTGAATAACAAATAAAATATTGACTGTTTAAAAAATTGCTAATAACTAAGATAAAACCGAGGGATTTTTTTTATAACCCTTTAATATAATTATATTTGTGTTTCATTACTTTATTATTGCTGTTATGGAATAAGGAAAATATAGTGATATGAACAAAATAGTAAGTTTTTCTCTTATTTTTGTCGAGTTTATTACATATGTACGAATTAAAATGAAGAATGTAAGTAATTCTATAATAACTACACAAACATTTTGTAGTTTAACTGTGTACAGTTTTTTTAAATCTTTGTTATTAGTTACTTATCTCATTTTTACCCACTGATGATTCTTATCATTTTTATATGTATATAATATGTCTTGTATGTATTGTTATTATGTATTATTATCATTTTTGTCTGTATGTATGTATCTATACATAAAGGGATATATAAAGGGATTTTGGAGCAGTCGATTATGATATACATATATGTATAAGGAAATAAAATTAGTGGGTAGGTATCGCGCGACGAGAATAATTATTCTTAAAATCGATAACACGTGATGATGTCAACATTCATGAACGTACGGTTGTCAAATCTACATAAGTTAATTGCTGTGATATTTTAAACATATTGTTTTTTTATGGCGTTTTCGTGCGCAACAAGACTAATATTACTGTGTACCTACTGTACTGTCTTACGTGGTTTTATTTACGTACATATGTAGTATAAACAAAAGGACACAAATATATTATATCTGTTTACGCTGCATGTAGGATGATAATTATATGTTTGAGTAAAAATACAACAATAGCACACAAACCTTTATTGTAAATGTTTGCTTTATACCGTGTACCAAAAACTGAATTGTACAGACTATCACGCAATATTTGTTTCCCTTCCGTATCATGAATCTGTTGCAAACAACGAAAACAAATAATTACATTATGAAATAAAAATATTACCTTTTGTTTTACCATTGTCAAACAAACAAACTTGTTTTCTTGTTATTTATGTAGCGTGCGGACAAAAAGGCTATTTCCACAATACTTCAAGTTTGACACGAAATGAACTAGACCATTTAATTTGCTGCCTAAGGTCCATGAATACCATACCAGAATTGGAGTGATAATTCTTTATGGGGCTTTTCAAGACGGGCGTGAAAAGAGCTCTTCTTCAAAACCGGCATCGCTTTGGCAACTCGTCTGGTGTTGCACATGTCCATAAACGACGGTGACCATTTACTATCAGATGGCCCGTCTGCCTGTTCGCTAGGTTAAATAAGAAAAAAAAATAACTCAATTTTCACTTTTCCTTGAAGTGTTCGCATAAAGTGTTTTTATACATTGGTTATAGTGGCTTGAGCACGATTTTTATTCACAATCCTGGTAGAAACGTAGCGATCCTTTTCTTAATTATATGTAAATCACTTAGATACAAAAAGGTAGAAAAGAATTGTAATAAAGTATTTCTATTAGAATTTTTTAAGGTTATAAGCACGCTTCAGTGTTTATTTTATAGAGTTCAACTTCTGTGCATAAGACATTTTAGTAGTATCGTTCAAAAAGAAAGACAACCAATGAAATGATATAGCCTATACAAAGAATATAATAAGAAATCCTAAAGTCACTGAAGTGTAAGCTCTTAAAGTATCTCTTGTTGTTCTGAGTTAAATGTCCCTTTTGAACCTTCATCATATTTAGACGAAACTGTAATAGGCCTGATTCGAAAATATTCATTGCGTGTTCCTGAAACCTCTTTCTTAATCCAAATCCACGTGTACAGTATAACGCTGAAATAGTACCGCTCAACATATTCCAACTGTCCAATCCAAAATTACCATCTCCGTCAATATAATTAGGTGCTTTCAGGTAATATGAGTATTCTGTGGTAACTGTGTAGTAATCATGGTTTTCTATGACATAGTTCAGACTACTATCGGTTGATTGACATCCCTCAATTTTCTTCTTATATGGAAACGTTAAATTATAAGCATATATGAAAAAACTTCTGCCGTCCTCACTGAGACACGGTTCGAGTGAAAATTTATTCAAATTTCTTGGCTCGAATTTGGGCTTTTCTTTCACATGACCCGTAATTAAACTGTAATAGGCGGTTTTATAGAAACTGATTATGAAATACGTGTACCAAATCCAATACAACAGTAGTAGTCTCAGATTTCTTTGTCTGAATAAGCTATCGTCGCTGTGATCAAGAAGGTAGTCCAACAATTTCAGCATTATATTTATTGAATCTTGGCGCTTTTTTACTGAATACTTCAAAATTAATAGCGTAGCTAACGATACTATACAGAAAGAACAACTTATTAATATCCAACATAGCATACTAAACTCCTCATACACTTTTTTCCATACTATTTCAGAGGCCGCCGAAGCAACAATTTTAAGGTCAGCATAGTTGAAACCCCAGATATAATCACATAATGACACTCTGTTCAGTATTAGAATGAATCCTCCAATAGCAAGAGATATTTCACCACTTTGCAAGTAACTCAACATTCCCGTGCTTGTATTATTTGCTAGAACAACCCCGCGATCGAATTTACTAGAAAAATATTTGTATTCAATTTTCACTCCTTCAAGTTCTGCAACGCTTTCCACAATAAACTGTTCTATTCCAAATTTATATTCATCAGAAACGTTTAGTCCCGTACTTTCTTTGCTCACGACGTAAGGGACCGCTTCGTGAATGCCAACAGTTATTAAACATTCACGATAGTCAACTAGATGATCTCGGAGAATCAGTGTATCACTGTTTGCGTTATTATTGCAGTCTCCCAATATAACAATGTCATTGTACCGTTTTCCGCAGTTATTATCATCAAATGGAAAATATACGTACCCTCTAATATTCTCAAAGTCTTCGCTAGACAAAAACAGTGCGTTGTAAATTCTGTGCTTTAGCAACTCATTAAATATTTGACGAATATTATCATCGGTTGCGCTGTGTACAAATATTATAAACTTCGCGCCTGGGTTCCATAATACGTCCCTTGATAGTTCAAACAAGGACAATGAAAGTTCATATGAATCTTTTAATACGATCAAATAAACTTCAGTCGGTAATAGCCAATTTTGTCTGAGTATCGTTCTCGTGATAAGAGCGTAGCAATGTTCATTGCTAAGTGTTTTTAATACAATATTGTCGAAATGATTTCCGGCGGTGACAGCAGTAATATATCTGCCGCAAGGAACATTTTTTCTAAACACTTTTAAAATACATTTTATTCTCTTGCTATCAATTTGTTCTAATTCGCTTATATCAGTTACACCATTCAGATTATTTAAAGCCGAGCTGATTAAATATTTGGTTAAAATTAAATATAGGAGACTTTGTTTCAACATTGTATGAAACACGTCGCGACCCTATCGCTTTCAATAAAGCATTTGCATCGAAGCATTTGTAACATGTTACTTTTGTAGCTAATTGGAATGATAATGGTAAAATAATTGTGGTTGTCATGCATCATTGTATATTATGATTTTCTCTTACATCAATAATTTGGTTTCTCATTATGACAATAATTACAATTTCACGGCGTTTTTATTGTTAAACTGTAGAAGCAATACTCTTTTTAAAAAATAATATTAACAACATATCTACGAAAAGCGTTATAAGGCATTATATTGATTTTAGCGTTTGCTATTTGATAAAGATAGAGGACTAGTTACTGTTCAAGTCTCATTAAATTATGTGCATACGCCGGATATGCTACATTATATTGTAGTGTAATGTAATAGTGGCATTGTTATTAATAGAAGCGACATGTTTTATTTTCCACTTCACAGCACGGCATTCCCTCTGCGTAGAAAACTGCGTATGTAAAATTTTTAAGCTGTTGTGGTACCTTCCGAGTAGTTTCATTTGCGATATCATCATAAGAACTATGTATCTACATATGCGCAAGTGGGTCTTTCAATTCAGATATTTAGGTGATACCCTGTCGGTACCTACTGGTATCAAAGCCATGAAAGTTTTATTAAGTTTGTCACGTTTCATTCCAATTTTTCATTCATACAAGATGTTGTAATAGATTCGATGAAATGTTGTCCTGTACTGTAACCGTACGCCGACTTTATGCTTTTCAAAATTACTTAAAAAAAAAATGGTAATTAGTGAGTAATAACACGGTCATACTGGTTTTTCCCCCAATGTCCACAACGATAATAGCAGCAAAATAATTCATGTAAAACAAACAATGTAATTATTCGCCTATAAATACTGCAATCACATTCCACCAATACCACATAGATGTCTAATCATAAAGAAAGAAGAATGTGGTTGAAATATTTGTACGTGAATGTTTGCTTCAGTCTTAGTGCAAGTTATACAAATGCTTTAGCAAATACCGAATCAGTTTACAATCTCTTGAACGATGATCGCATCGGAAAAATTTACGCCGAGTGTGTCGTGGATATTATCAATATTCATTTTCCAAGGGGCTTGGTGTATAGTTTGATATCGTCCAGATCCAATTTTGAAAACGTAATTAAATCTATAAATATAAATGAACATTCAAATATTCTCGTGAGATCTTATCAGCCTCAAGACTGGTACTGTAAACCGGATGTGTACATATTTTTTACAAAAAATGTCGCAGACCTCCGATTCCACTTAAAGCAAATATTTTTAGACAGCTCATGGAATCCAGCGGCACACTTCATAGTTCTCTTACGAGACATACAACATAGTGACATTAATGTACTATTTAAGTATTTATTGAAACTTAATATTTATAGGGTAATAAGTTTGGTAAGGAATACTTCCGATCATGTAAACATATATACTTATGATCCGATCAATAATAACAATTGTGGCAAGAAATTTGACAGAGTAATGCATCTTGGAAACTGTGGAAATTCGAAATATATGAAGTTATATCCAGAGGAACCAGAGCACTACATAAATTGCTCAATGGTTGTGGCAGCCAGATTAGAATTTCCAAACATCAATGATCCACGGAATGACCATTTTACATCAGAAGCTTATATCGCTGGATGGGAAGAATTTGTTTTGAATACCATTGCAGAAACGGAAGGCATTTCCATAAAATATATGTATATGTCCGAGAAAGTAAGTGACATAGATATCTCACCGAACGGGACAGTAAAAGACTCACTCGTATTAAAATATTTGCATAAAGGAAACGCCGATATTGCCGTTGGTGGACTAGCGCTGTCCCTACAAAGATCAAATTTATTTGATTACCTTATAGGATACGACTATACTAATTTCGCACTTATCTTAACGTCTGAATATATTACTCATACAAAGGTTACTATTAACGAATCATTCGATGATATTATATGGTTTGTTATATTATGTTCGTATATGTTGATGTGCGTTGTTACAATATTAATATATGAGTATTCGTACAAATTTCCTCAAGACAGAATGAAAATTGTGATAAAGTTATTAGGATACTTCTTTGTTCAATCCGATAGATGGATATTTAAGCAAGGGAAATTGAAATTTTTATTAATTGTATGGATTTGGTTTACACTATGTATCTCAAATTTCTATACCGCCACTGTCAGTAGTGATATGACCATACCTGTTAAAACAACTGATTCTTCTATTGTACTTGATGATCTCAATGCGCTTTCTTTGAAGCCTTGTATCCCCGACGGATGGAGAAACTATATAGTGATAAATTATAATATTACCATAGAAGAAAACAATATGAGACCGGAATGTAAAAACAAATTTACAATGCTTAAAACCGTAGCTAACACAAAAGAAATGTATACTGTAGCATATGAACATGATCTCGATTTCGTAGAAAAGAACAGAAACATAACAATTACTCAAATGCCTTTATATTTAGGAATAATGCAGAGTGCTTTATACATGAGGAAAGGTAACCATTTTCAAAAACCATTGCAAAAACATATACGGAATATGTATGAAAAAGGCTCAGTAATGCATTATTTAGATTATTTGCATTTGATAGTTGATAAAGGTAGAGGGCATAAAAAAATGAGCCGAACGGATTTTAAAACTTTAAATTTCACGGATATAACACCACACATTAAGGTTCTTATATACGGGTATATCATTTCGCTTTTCTGCTTCGTTGTTGAACGAATAAAAGTGAGATCTAATTAATGAATCTGCATATGTGGGCCATGCTACTAAATATTGTAGTATAATGTAACATAATACGTTTTATGTCCCATTTATTGAGCACGACTCTGTCCGCAACGCAACTGCATGTGTGAAGATATTAAGCGGTACTTTCACGAGTGCAATGCATGACAGGTTATTTTATTCTAGATCTTTCAGAGACATGCTGTTGGAAATGGTATATAGAAATCATAAATAATGACCACTGGGGCTGAAAATTAATATAGATTTTGAGCATAACAGAAGAAAGAGAGAAAGCTGGGTAGTTTCAGTTTCATGAACATTTAAGGAAATGTCACTCTAATTCTAAATGAATTCTAGGTGACTTTAAGAAACAAGTTGAATAGATGACCCCATTTATTATTGAGATGTCATATAAAAGTATAAATAATAGGCCTGCGACCACACGTTAAATAAATAATGTGAAAAAACGTCTTTTTGATTAATAGTGGTAAAATGAGACGTAACATTTTCCTACAAAATGTATTTATTTGCTTTCATTGTTTACAACAGATTCGAAGATAATATGAAGCACGAACACATGCGTGATGGTGTGTACAATTAATTCAGTTTGTACAATAATATAGTAATTTCAAGTGTTTACATTCTTTTGGTGCACGGCTTAAAGCAAACATTTACAATACAGGTTTGTGTTCTATTGTTGTTTTTTTTTCTCAAATATATACATCTTTCATTGTCCGACTGCAAGCATAAACGGCATTCATTTATTTGTTCCTTCAAGTGCCATGGTATTTTGACCAAAAATTAACCTGCAAAAGCTGAAATACTTAGTATTCGTATAGTATACTGTAATTGTTATGTATTGCGGAAGATTAAGTGATAACTTACATAGAAATACATGTACATGTATTATCTGCGTAATTCCTACGTCGAGAAATTATATCGAAGGTATCCCTTTATTGTAGGTACAGATGATAAAATGGAAAAAGATTAATTCAAATCGATCACTAGATTTTCAAATTGCACAGATACAGGTAAACTTTTAAAAAATGTTTTTTTTTTTCGTTATTAATATATACAATAATAAATATTTTTAAAGAACGTCGTATGTACAGCTCACTGAATTTTATTACGTAAGTAGGTACATAAGTAGATTTTACGGTAGTGTACGGTAGTATTAGGATTGTTGCACGCCAAAACCCCATAAAAAGCATTACGTTTAACATGTCAGAGCAAGTAATTTATGTCGATTAAAAAAAACACACCAAAATCCGTGGTTTAGTTTTAAAGATCTACGCATACATAGGGGCAAGAAACGAAAGCGAAATTTTTATACTATGTAAAGACTAATATAAAAATATGATTCATTTGGCATGTTAGTTAGTGATTGGCTGTAATCTGTGATTAGTATTTAATTTTATAAAATCTAACTGTAGAATTATCTGTATAAGTACCTATATGTAAGGAAATTGAATCAAATAATGAGTAAAATACGTCACTATCAGAAAACATGTTTATTACTAATCATTATGAAACAAAAACGCAAAGGTCAGCTAGAATTGTACAAGGCATACATGTATTACAATTAGCACCTGCAAACATTTAATGGACATGATATTCGTAAATGTGGCAGCGATTTGCTTTCTTACGCTTACGGTTATGTGTATTATTTAATAAGTTTCCAAGGCAGAATACGCCACAAAGACAAAACTTAAGTAGAGAATATTTAAAAAAAAGTCGTACACCTATAATTACAGTTAAATTGTGGTATTATCATAAATAAATAGACTAGTATTTAAGACTATGAATTATTACCATTATTGCAAATACCTCGGACGCATTAGGGTGTTCAGTGTGTGCATAGTAGAAAGACGTGTTGAAAAAACTCCCGTGTTTCGCATGAAGACATGACAGTTTGTAATTGTCGGCCTAAAAAGTTTTCGTAATGAAAGAAAGGAGACAAGAAAAAAGAAAGCATTTATTTCGCAAAGCTTCTTTACAGTGGTCGAATATAATTTTTTTTTTTTTTTTTTTATTTATTTATAAAGGAAAACTTACAGCTAGTTTGACAAAATAAAAGGATTACAATAAATTATAAGAAGGCCATTTTTTATAAGCCATAAGTTTTCACAGATAGATAGGTATAGAAATTAAAATAAAATGAAAAAGAGAAAGGTCGGTAGGAACAAATGATTAAAAATATTAGCACAAGGTAAGATACATCGTAAAAAACATTCATACCAGGTACCATAATGTAATACAAATGGGATACTACTCGATGGAAAGATCTCAGTCAAAAAGAAATTTGTTGGCAAGCAAGCGCTTTAGCTCAGAGATCCTGGCGTGGAACAGGTCGATATCCACGTTACGTGACACGGTATTGAAGGATCTGCAGGAACGTATTATAAATGAATTCTGGTGATACTTGTTTTTGGTGAGAGGTACAGACAGTAAAGTTCTATGAGTTAAAATGATTTAAAATTTACTTCTGTACTACATTAAGTAGCATCCTACGTCTTCTTGTTTTCTCTCTTTCAACCAGTAATGTGATTTTAATACTCTTCGACTTAATATCTGTATCGCCTTTGACACCTCTACACGTCCCGAGATGTTCATCATACAGAAGAGGAACCTAAAGGCACGCGAATGAGTAACGTATCCTCAAATAGAAATATAATTATACTTTACATTAGTCACCCGCGGCTCGCTCGCGTCGAGGCGGTGAGCTATCAGCTCTCTAAGCACTCAGAAACACTGCAGTAAATCACGTTATCTACACTTTGAGAGAAAACACAACATTATCGACCAAAATACATAAATTACTTTTCCAACGCATGGACATTAATAAATTTGTATCTGAATGTGGGAAAATACACATTTCCATCCAAATAATGTTGATGTGTCGGTCTCCTTGTGTTCCTGTAAGAATGGTTAACAACATGGAACGCATCGACGCCGCAGTCGGCGATAGAGGATACTTCGGCTCGCCAAATACACGTGTGTCGTTGTATTTGTAAAATCCTATAAATAGCTTTATTACATCACGGGGAGAGCGGCGGCGGGGGCGCGACGAGCGACGTGCTCCCACCGCGACACATGTACGGAAACGATTAGTAATTCGAATGAAATACACTTACAGAGCCGATAAATGTTCAACGCACATATATTTTGTGGAGCGACGGCTATCTGCATGTGTTAGACGTTCTGGAGCGTCGACATATGCGTGTAATACTACTATTATCTTTGTAGATGCTGAGGCCAATTTTAAATGATCGCTTTTATATATACATATGTATGTAGATAGCTGGCGTCGTGCTTCCACTTGCGGGGCATTTAAAATGGGTTGCAAAAGGAGCACTCCGCCGGCGCCGGCAACGCACTGACGACTCCTCGGATGTTGCAGGTGTCCAGGCGACGGTGACCACTAACCGTCAGGTGGCCCGTCTGCCTGTTTGCTGGGCTAAATAATAAAAAAAATTGTAAAAAATATATGAAAATGTTGATAACAGTAGAACAACCGGCATACATATGTGTGGAACTAGAGACAGCTCAAAACATTTTGGTTTTTGACACATTCTAATAAGAATCACCGGTTAATTGTTTATTTAAGGTCCACTTTTTAACAGAGATGGCCGTGGAGTGAATACTGTTCCCCGTTTAATTACTTTTGGGCTTTTGTTGGATCTCCGCGAGAGGCCTGCCGCGCGCACTGTGCGGCTCATTTGAATATCGGAAATTGCAATTGGGGAATTAGGTTACGCTCCCGCTCCATAGCATAAGGGGGCTGTTGGTTCCTAACATATGAAAACATTAATGAAAACCTTTGTCTCGACTGTTTATATAAGAACTGTAATACAAGCTAATGAACTCTGTCATTGTCACTGTGTTAGCAGTGCGCGCCAGACTCGACTGGCTAAGCATTTATTTTTTCACGAACCGTTTATTTATACATATACGTGAGTCATTTCCGATTTCTTCTATGTCGCTCGCTAGAAATATTTTAAAAATTAAGCTCGACGTAACATTAAAGGACAAATCCTTTAATATTTTTCTAATTTAATGATCTATGCATTTTAAATAAATAAATAATGAAAAGCCAGTGTGGTGAGTTGTAGTCTTACTATACTAGAGTTTGACAGTCGGTAAATTCATAAAAATAAATTTATTATTATCCTACACATAAACAAATAAATTGTGTAATAATCTAAATCAAATTCAATGTATCTAGGGCATTCTGACATTGGAGAAAATGAAATGAAACGAGTGAAATAGTATCAAATACCTCATTGCCATCTGTAGTACATTTTTGGTAACTTTTTATTATTGCTATTGGACGCTAGATGGCAGGGCATGCTTTTACACGAAGTGGTGTAGTGCAGTCACGTTGTTTTTTTAAAATAATAGCAGATGTCGCCACTAAACAGTTAGTTAAAAATAAACCAATAATAATTAGCTCACAAGTGCTTGTAACCCTGATGCGGTCATCGATTGCGCACAATCTGTACAGTGAAGAAACGCCGAGGACAGGCTGCCGGCGCTGAGATAGCGGACAGTTTTAACGAGTTTTCTCGTGCTTGGAAGGGCACGTTCAGCATTTGTTAACCCTGTTTTCCCCTTTAGAGTCTCTTACGATGTTTCGATTCATTCTTCTGGGTTTTCCATAGGGATCACGCGGTCAGACCCTATAAAACGTTTCTGAAAAGGTGGCAAGTTGAAATTAAAGATTTTATGAACATAAATAAGTTATTTATTTCCCTCTAATAATCATATTATGTACTCAACATTTACTAGTCGCAATAGTCAGCAGCATAAATCCATGCGAGGTACCGAAGCGAACGTAGCTGCAGTGAGAGGAAGCAATCTAATGAAGAGGGATTTGCCGGAAAACTTCAAAGTGTAATGAGTTGGCTCGATCTATTAAAGCGCTCCGAAGAGCCGATGCGCCAATAGCGGCGGGCTGGTGTCTCCAGCAATTACCCCGCGACAAATGAACGCTAACGAAATTCGCCAGCGGAGCGGCGCGCGGGACCCGTGGAGAGGCCTTAACACGCTACGTTTCACCGGATTTTGGTTTCATGCTGACAATACCCATTGATAAATGGCAACGCGAGTAGCTACTTGGTACTTTTGTTACTTTTGTTTTTCACTTCACATATAGAAGTAGAAACAAAAATTCTTTTCACCTATTAATATATGCCTAAATATATCCTTAATTGTAAATATACATACATTGCAGTTTCTAT
>DWQT01003815.1:0-11977 GCA_018244895.1 Myscelus amystis hages | reverse complement strand
GGCGGCGGGCGGCGCGGGAGCGGCTGGTGCGCGCGCGCCGCCCGCACCCGCTCTCACTAGTCGAACGGTGCCCGACCGGTAACGTAGCGCCGACTGCCGACCGAGAGACGAACCAGCGACAATGTCCGCCGTGGCGAAGACTTCCAAGTACATCTACCGCAGCAGCGGCGGCGGCACCACCGACGTCAACATCGAGTACAGCGCCGACCTGAGTGCTCTCTCCAGGCTGGAGGTACCGGCCGTCGAATCAGTGCAGTGCTTGTGAAGTGTTCGGGGACGCATGATAGAATATGTTGTATTTTTCAGGACAAGATTCGTCTCCTCCACGATGATCTGGAATCCGAAAGGGAGCTACGTCAGAGGGTAAGCTACCGTGCGCGCGAAATGTGATATGCGCGAGCGTCGCGTCCATAGCGGGCGCGCCGGCGCAGGTGTGGGCGGGGCGGCGCCTTTCGCACACCTCTATTAATATCGCCTCGCCGCCCTCGATTTTATTACTTCCTAACACCCTTCACTGAAACTTCATTGAGACCCTCCCGTAAACTTTTCAATTTCAGTAACTGACAATGTGTGTTATTAACGAAATATTGTGTTATTTATTCTAATAATTGGTATTGTTTAAATTTAAAGCTGTAAATTTAAAAAATGCCAGATAATGCTTCATAATATGGAACCTGTTTATGCTTTTCTTTAATTACTTTGAGCATGCATATCAAGCCAATAAATAATCTTTATGGAAATGTATACAAATTATTTTGCTCAAATAATGTTTAATTATGTAGTTCGAGCCTTCAACCCTAATCCTTTCTTTAAAATTATTTCAGTTATGCATACGTAATGGATAAAAATCTTGAGTTATGGAAATTTTATTGAAAAAATTTTCTTCATCAATCGTAACTTAATTCGGACTATACCTCATCAATAATTTAATGCCTAAGTTATTAATACGATAATATATTGTTTACGTTTTGTGTTTTAGATTCCAGATCGCAACATGTTCGTATTTCATGGTTTGGAGCATTTTCTATCGCATTTTCAAATTCTATTCGTTAAGTTCGTTGGCGGCGCGTGCGTGCTGCATCCGCAGTGCACGGCGACTGAAAGCGCGCGCAAACTGGCCGCCGAGCCGGGTGTCGAGAGCTCGGCGTTAGCGCACCCCGTGTTATATATAGTCATGGAGCGAAAGCATTAACTGAAACCTCTACTTCTCGCTCTCAGTTCTCACTTTTGAAACTGGGCCAAACGGTGCCCGTTCCCGTTGAGAATGCCACAATATTGAAATATAATAATAGACCGTGGTATTAGTGGCGAAAATATCCGACTTAGTCACAGCTGCCATGAGATACGAAACGATTCTTATTTTAGCCGGACACAATGTGGAAATATGCGAAGGACGTGTTACCGAATTGTGGCGCCGTTGCATAATTTTGAAAGCTTTCTTCAAAGATAATAGATTTTAGAGCATAATTCTAATCAATGATTATCCTGTTAGGTACTAAAAACACTATAACACTTTTTAAGTGTTCAATTTAGTAACTTTTAGTAACTTATTGCAATCATAATGAGAAACCACTAAAATATTTTTCGGACTTTTTTACAAACAAAGGTTAACAGGCTTAGTAGTATTTTAATTTAATTTAATAAGCTTCCAATCATATATGAATGTACATGCTTTTAATAATATGCCGTTTATACAGAGACAAATATTTTACATGGTTTTGATGATAAACTATTTCACAGATCGAAAGAGAGAAGGCAGATTTGAGCGTGCAAGTCATCCAGCTCTCTGAGAGGCTGGAGGAAGCCGAGGGCGGAGCTGAGAGCCAGGTAAATAAACATTTTTTTATGAAAGCAATTGCCAAAACGAAGACAACAACCGTGGTAGACTATGGCCTTAAGGAAATTGCCCTAAAAGGAAACTCGAGCCGAACAATGGAACGTGATAGAGCAATCAAAAATATTACAGTCGCTGCTAACATCATCTGATATTTTCCTGACGAAATTATAGCCAATCAATCAGCAAATAATTATTCGAAATGGATAATTATATCCGTTTCGCGAACAACTATGCCTAGTGAGTCGGTAAACACGTTTTGGCATTCCCAGACATGGTATAAACGGTACGAATGGTTTCAAAATCGTAATGAAGTAAGGAGATAACGTAAAAGGAAATAATGACATCGTATCCTAAGATTATTCACCGAATACAATGGGCCCATGTCACATAAATGTATGAAAATTATAAATAATTTTATTTCAAATATGTGCAGAATTATTTACATGTATTGCTTTGCGATATTTTTATTTGTCCACTAACAGCAATGCGAATTGCATCATCGCTAAGCGATAGCGCTAAACGTCAATTTAATATAACATTTTACAGGATTCTACACTACGCATAAGTATCCATCCACGTGTCAGCAATTTTACAATATACAACATATATGTACATCTACGATTTGGAACGGTAGCCAAACAATTCAATAAATGAGCTTCTATTGTTACGTAAAAATAAAGAAACAACATGTATTATATGAATGTATTAAGAAATGTAACTTAGGAATAATTGTGTATACTTAACTTAATGTTCAAATTCGGACCCTAAAGAAGCTCATGAGGGTGCAGAATTTGAAACTGTTCTAATTTCTTTTTCAGTTCGAGATCAACAGGAAACGCGATACTGAATTGACGAAACTCCGTAAGCTCCTGGAAGATGTCCACCTCGAATCAGAAGAGACCGCCCATTTGCTTAAGAAGAAGCACCAAGAAATCGTGGTCGACCTTCAAGACCAGATTGACAAACTTACGCACAACAAAGCCAGGTAAGACAATAAAATGCCTCAACAAATCAACCGTTAGCATTATTTTCTCCATTATGTACTAACCCTGCGTAATTATGCAACTTATAGACTTAAGAATTGCAAAGCGAATCACCTATTGTTGCGATAGTAAGCTCTGCGTTAAGGTAAATGTCTCGTCATAAAATCACCAGTAAAATGTTCATTTCATTTTTTAATTACCTAGGAATTTGGGATCGCCTCGTTTGCATGATACAATTTCTTTGTTATCAGGGCTGAGAAGGAGAAGTCCAAGTTCCAAGCTGAGGTCTATGAGCTTCTGGCCCAAGTGGAGAACGTGACCAAAGAGAGGATTACCATCTCCAAGACCTGCGAGAGGCTTGAAATTACCATCAGTGAGCTCCACATCAAGATCGAAGAGCTTAACCGCACCATTGTGGACATCACCTCCCACAAGCAGCGCCTGTCCCAGGAGAACATTGAGCTCACCAAGGAAGTTCAAGACCTTAAGGTGAATACATAGTTTATGTAAACACCGCTAGTAATCATTAATGCTATCTCGGAATATTCGAGAGTATAGTTAATAAACTATACTATGATTTACTGTTGAATAAAACGCTACTTTAAATTAAATAAATACCTTATTATTATTGTATATGAAAAGAAAACACTAAATAATATGATTGTCATTTCAGGTGAACATTGAAAACGTGGTGTACCTTAAGAGTCAGGTGATTAGCCAGCTCGAGGACTCACGTCGTAGGCTCGAAGATGAAGAGAGAAGGCGCTCCATGCTCGAGGCGAGCTTGCACCAGGTATAACATGAATCGTACTGATATGGTACCAATATGAATAAAGATAGTTAACATATCGAAAAATTTTACTCTTAATTTTAAAATAGAAGTTGCTGAAGTTATAAAATATGTTTAGGTCGAGATTGACCTGGAGTCTGTACGTGTACAATTGGAAGAGGAATCCGAGGCCCGCTTGGACTTGGAACGTCAGTTGGTTAAGGCCAACGGCGAAGTTCAGCATTGGCGATCCAAGTTCGAGGCTGAGGCCGCTGCCAGGGCTGAGGAGATTGAGGAGATCCGCCGCAAGTACTCCGCTCGCATCCAAGAACAGGAAGAACAAATCGAGACCCTCATTGTCAAGATCAACAACGTTGAGAAACAGAAGTCGCGCTTGCAGAGTGAGGTTTGTACAAAAGCATGCGTTATTATTGTTTCATGACCATAAAGCAGAAAAAAGTCATTTATCTAAGTATATCAAAAATAAGTCACTTCAAAGATCTTATTTGATTCTTTAACTCAAATTACTTTCAACTTAAAGCGAAAACCATTTTTGAAAATGGGATAAGATTACAACACGTGTCTATTACATAGAATATCATGATATACGTTTCTGTATAATTTTTGGGCTATCTTTCTATTATAACAAGATGAGAAACGGTTTCAGAATTTGACTCAAACACATTTTATGACGTAAACGACATGGCATGTTACACCAATTGAATTTTGAATTGAATTCCCGGACCAATTGAATTTGTAAAGGTTTATTCAAAACATTAACGATAAATTTGCCTTACATCCTTCAGGTCGAGGTGCTCATCATTGACCTCGAGAAGGCCAACGGGACGGCTCGCGAGCTGCAGAAGAGGACGGAGCAACTGGAGCGCGTTAACATCGAGATCAAGTCGCGCCTGGAAGAAACCGTGCAGCTGTACGAACAGTCGCAACGCGACCTGCGCAACAAACAGACCGAGCTCCAGCGTATCTCACACGAGCTCGACAAAACCCGAGAACAGAAGGATGCCCTTGGCCGCGAAAACAAGAAACTGGGTGGTAAGGACGCAAATCAAAATTTTATTTTCGTCGCAATATGCCTTTAATATCTTGGAATGACGAATGGAGATGATCAGGAAACAATAATAAGATTTTCGGAAAAGGTTTATGATGGCCTATACTCCAACTTAGCCGAATACAATATGCTCACTATTATTCAACCGTGACTCCAGTACGTACATACTTTTTACGCCAGTATGTAATACTTCTGCATTGGTAAATCGTACCGTCTACTTTCAGACGACTTGCATGACGCACGCGCTAATATCACGGAGTTGACCCGCCGTCTTCACGAGCTCGAGATCGAGCTGCGCCGTCTTGAGAACGAGCGAGAGGAACTCACTGCTGCTTACAAGGAAGCTGAGGCTGTAAGTAGACATACACCATATTTTATGCATCATCTCTCGTCACGGTTACTCCTACACTTCTTTTTATTAGTCAGTTAGAATTTCTCTACCGAGACGTCTGTCAGGATAGAACGAAATAAACTCTAGGTAATATTTACTGTGAGGGTAAGTTTGTGATGAGATTTATAACTCTGTAAGACTTTATTCTGAGAAAAAACGATGTTGTATCGAATTTTTATCTTCAGTCACTCGAAGAAACCAAATTAAAAAGCTTCAAGGTATCGGTAATATAACTATGTACCTATGTAAATGGTGGACATCAGAATTAATAGCATGCCGAATAAGAACATAATTATAATTTCTGTTTAAGAAATCCCGGCTCTACTAAGGGTTACAATCATAATGTTGGAGACTCAAATTGATATTATCTAAACAGCATTAAGACAACCTTGGAGTAAGTCAGAGGAAAAAAATAGTAATTAGCTCCCCAAAATAGCTCGAGCTATTTAAAAGTAATCAAATACGCGTTAGTCACCTTAATGTGACATGACATACCGAATTAATATCTATTTTAGTTAAAGTCATTAGCAACATATTGGCAGCGGTTCAGAGGGGATCAACAGCAAACCAATTATACATCAACATTTGCCAGAAGTCTTCAACTGATACCAATGGCGAGGAGTATTTTTAGAATCACAAGCAACAAACAAAAGTCTAAAATGCGTCAAATTCCTTTGCTTTCGTTCCTAATGACTCACAGTAATTTATAAATATTTCGCATTGCATTGAAAAATGTATTAGGTCGCAAAATTTAACACACTTTACAATGTATTCACTTAGTCTATGGCATCAGTAAAACCTTTTCGCTTAATATTCGCACAGACCTATCGGTAAAAGAGAATTGTATAGTAATAATAATTATCATTATTAGTAATAATTATTAAAAACCCAACTTCAGGAGTAAATATTTTGTTTTGTATAAAACTTTAAGCACATTATTAGAAAGAGTAATTATTTGAGTTGAGATACCTACATACATTTTATAATTTTAAAAACCATTTAATGAACTGTCTCTCTTTATCGGCCCGTTTGTACGGACAAAAGCAATTTTATTGATTTATAATAATGAAAAATGCTTCACACTAAAGCTGCTACCTATAATACGGGTGGTCATGCCGTCATGAACGTAAACACAACAATTTTGCCCGATTCGGGAACCCGTGCTCTAAAGACAAGCAAAGTGAATGTTGTAACACGAGTAGAAACTTTAAACACCTATTGATACAGTATCCAATTAATTAGAATGATGTTAATATTAGGTCGCAGGAACCCAGATTAATACTGGACTTCCTCTTTGTTTTCAGTTGTCAATTAGTGTGAGTAATGTGTTGTGATACTATTATCTGTTGCTTGCAGGGTCGTAAGGCTGAAGAGCAGCGTGCACAGCGGCTGACCGCGGAGCTGGGTCAATTCCGCCACGAAGCTGAACGCCGCCTCCAAGAAAAGGAAGAGGAGATCGAAGCCATCCGGTAAGATTGAACGCACCATATGAATCTGGAGAGGAGGTTTATCACTACGTGAATAAATAGAAATGCACAGCACCTGTCAATTGTAATCGTAATGTTCAAGAACCGTTTGAGATGCGAACATTTCATATAGATACAGCAAATTATTTTAAAATTGCAATCCAATTCACTGTAATCATGTGTTAGGCATGACAGTTAAATACAAAAATATATTTCTAACGATACCTAAATGTATTAATATCGATATGGATAAGAAACGAGTACATATCTTACCTTTAAAAATCACTCTGGCAATCTAGTAATACTGCTCCTCACCAATATTTAAGAAGGAGCATAAGAACACAGACTACAGTATAACACCGCCAAATAGGAACTGTTGACTAAACATCAATATCGAGTTTCACACCCCACCAGCACTCTCTGTCGTTGACTGATGAACGTCATGCAACCACGCAATCTTAAAACTTCAGCATACATAGCCCTGACATGTTTTAGCTGGACGACGGCCAATATATAAGTGATATAATTATTGATGCAATCGATGCAGATTTAGACAATACATTAAAAGATACTAAGCTATTTCATTGAACTTTAATATACTATTTCCATACGTTGTATATACTCGTATTTCGCCGTAACGGAGTGTCTCCAATTTGATAACACTCACATCCGCATATAATGTAGCACGAAAAATTGGCAAGATCTCTGTCTAAATATAACAGCTCCTCTGATTGGCGAATATTACCGGTGTACATTTAAGAATATTGGCACATCGATGGTGATGAAATGTACAAAAGTCCGCGACGTTTCCTCGGTGTCCCAGTTACGATAACCTCGGCGCCCGATGGCACACGTTTAGTATTTCTTTCAACACTTTGATTGGCATTAATCTTTCAACTCTCACATCATGCCACCGGTTAAGGTGCCCGAATACAAATGGAACAAGCCTCCCACCGTTGTCTATGAAGATAACTATGGATATGGAATAAACTATTATCAACCAATGATTGACTACATCGCTGCCAAAGAAAAAGGTGTTGCAACAAAGCCGCCCCATTTACCGTGGAACAACGAGAGAGCGTTAGACAAGTATAGATTTGATAAACCTATTCAACCGTACTCAGAAGAAGACGTGTCTAGAATTTCACGGGAAATATCTGAGCAAGCGAAAAAAGATCTCAATACATTCACCGTAGGTAAAAGATCTCCGTTATCAGTGATCGCAACTGCAGCGGCCGCGAACGTTACCAAACACGTTGGAGTTGAAAGTGTTGTAGTGAAAACCAAGAAGAAGAAGATGGACAGAGAAAAAATTGAAGCAGAAAGACAAAAGAAGCTGCTTAATGAAATAGAGAAAGAGATAGAATTGTACGACATTAATGTAAATGTTGGAACAGAGCTTAAGCGTAAAGCCGAAATGTATAGAGGTAAATCAGCAAAAGCTATCGCTCAAACTCTTCTGCATGAAACAAGACTAAAAGGTGGTGAAACGCGATATAGAGCTCCTAAAATTTTAGAGATACCAATACCGAAAGTGAAAGTGCAAATCGATAGAGATGTAAGTGATTATACTGCAAATTTGCGATCGAAGTTATCTGAAAATAAATATATTGAATCCGTGACTGAAATTGCTAGATCTGTGCGTGCAACATCTCCGAGGACATGTATCGTTAAAATCGAAACGGAAATACCCGTTATAAATATCGACTACGTGCATAAACTCAATGAGTTGAAAGAAACGATAAAACAATTCGAAAATCTAAGTACATACTTAATGTTCGACACAAGGTATATTTGCTTAATACACAGGACATAATTAGTGATGTGATAGTAATGATAGGTGTCTTGATTATATTTTTTATTACAGCAAGCAAACCAGCATCGAAATTGAGCAATTGAACGCTCGCGTCGTAGAAGCTGAGACTAAACTGAAGACAGAGGTAACGCGCATCAAGAAGAAGCTGCAGATCCAAATCACCGAGCTTGAGCTGTCGCTTGACGTCGCCAACAAGACCAATATCGATCTTCAGAAGACCATCAAGAAGCAGTCTTTGCAGGTATCGCTGTTTTTACTATAACAATTTATGCGAATTCCATCTCAACAGAATTCGATGCTTTAGATATTTTGATATTTCTCGTTCTTAATAGTGATCTTAGTTATTCATAAGTATTATATTTTCAGCTCACTGAAATCCAGACCCACTACGATGAGGTACAGAGGCAGCTCCAAGTGACGCTAGACCAATATGGCGTCGCCCAGCGCAGAATACAGTCTCTTACTGGCGAGGTCGAAGAGATCCGTGGCAATTACGAGCAGGTAACAAAACATCTGGTGACGCAACTAGAATTTTGATTTTAAATAGCTATACGCTAGGAAAATTATGTTTAAGCACATGTATTAGCTACGAATATTTTACATGTTTCATTCAATAATTTCGTGTATTATTTCAATATTTGTCATAGGCCCTTCGTGCTAAGCGCACCGTCGAGCAGTCCTACGAGGAAGCGCAGACCCGCATCAACGAGTTGACCGTAATTAATGTCAACCTGTCCAGCAGCAAAGCCAAGATCGAGCAGGAGCTCGCCGTCGTGGCGGCCGACTACGACGAGATCACCAAGGAGTTGCGCGTCGCTGACGAGAGATTCCAGCGCGTTCAGGTAACTTTCCTTCTTCCTATTGAATAACCTCAGCCTTTTCCTACATATCTATTCGTATGTAATTAACTAACTGACCCGACAAACGTTGCTTTGCAATATAAATTATAATTAACACCTCTGCAACCTCCCTTACAGCTGGAATTTGGTTAAATCCGTTCTTAGCTGACCTCTAATCGCTGAAACGAATATTCCTACCAAATTTTAAGTCTCTAGGTCTTCTGGTTCCAGAGATATCGCGATGAGTCAATACAGCACTGTAAATCTCCTATATACATACATATATTATAGATTAACTTTATATAAAAGGTTTATAGGATCGTCATATATGCATGTCTTTAACTTCATTGGGATAATAATATGCATATATTAAATAGGGGAAGCTCTGAGCAAATTAAGAAAGAAATGTTAAAATCAAACCGGTCTATCGGTCGGTCTGATGGGGCAAATAGACTCAAAAGGCGTGCCCTTTAAATTTAAAATTGAAAAGACAGACAGAATTAGTGAATATTTTTAAACGAAAAGTGTACTGTATAAAAAACACAAATAGCAGACACCAAATAAAAGATCCGAAAAAAATACAAGTGTTTCAAGCATAATAATGTTCAGAAGAAACAATATGCGATGTACATTACATACAGTAGAACATATTAGATAAAAATAAAGATGAACTTTGTTGTAGACCGAACTGAAGCACACCGTCGAGCACCTCCACGAGGAGCAGGAGAGGATCGTCAAGATTGAGGCGGTCAAGAAGTCTCTTGAAATTGAAGTCAAGGTAAAAAACCGCTTTGTTATGATAAATGCTATGATAAATTTATTATGGTAGGCAGAGGAGTGTAGTACACCCCCACATTTCACCAGTTACGTTTAAGTACCACAATGGAATAGGTGATGAGCCTATTGCGTAGTGTTATGATAAAGACTGCACTAAAATACTTACAATCAATAAACAGAATGTATTCATGTAGTCATACGATAAAATACATTGTATTTACTAACGGTATGTCCGTATGATCTGAATGAACATTATCTAAAATGTAACACTGTTGTTGCAGAACATCTCTATCCGTCTGGAAGAAGTCGAGGCCAACGCCATCGTTGGTGGAAAGCGCATTATCAGTAAAATGGAGGCCCGCATTAAGGACTTGGAACTGGAGATGGACGAAGAAAAGAGAAGGCACGCTGAAACCATCAAGATCCTCCGCAAGAAGGAGCGTCAACTCAAGGAAGTTATGATCCAATGTGAAGAAGATCAGAAGAACATCTCTCTTCTCCAGGACTCCCTTGAAAAATCTAACCAGAAAGTCAGCATCTACAAGAGGCAGTTGACAGAACAGGCATGTGCTTTCCTATTATGCTATTTACTTATACTTACAGTGAATTACAGTAAAGGGAGTATGATCGTTTGGCATTTGGCACATGGAGTATAAAAATATAACTATTGATTAAATAATAATTAAACTTTCGTCTGATGAACAGGAGGGCGTCTCTCAGCAAAGCGTGACGCGAGTACGACGATTCCAGCGCGAACTGGAAGCCGCGGAGGACCGCGCCGACGTGGCCGAGAGCAACCTCTCGCTCATCCGCGCCAAGCACCGCACCTTCGTCACCACCTCCACGGTGCCCGGCTCCCAGGTGTACCTCGTGCAGGAGTCCCGCGCCCTCAGCACAGAGTGAGCGACCCACCCCGAGCCCCGAAACACCAGCATTTCTCTCTACCAGTCGATCACGGGGCGCATTTCCGGTCGGGTATAATAAGCCTAGTCGTTCGTTAAGTGATGTTTGAGTAACGCGATAGATCGCGCTAGCGGGCTCTCGGGTTCAATGGCGCCATCTATCGAGCACCGCGCGCCGGGACGGGCGCTCGGTAGGTCGGCTCGCCCTAACGTTGCCGTGTCTCCACAGTACCAGGCCGATCGCCGACCGTTCGTCCCGACATCATTTTTTTATTGTAATGCAATCAATCAAATAAAGGAACCAAAAATTCAATAAGCTTTTTTTTTCAATATTTTTCTATTATAAGGTCACCGGCGCTACGAAATACAATATCGTTACGTACCGTACTTTAGGTGCAGTAGTTTAATAAATGAATTATTTTATATTACTTATAATTTATTAATTGTGCAATGCATATTGTACGTTTGTAACTGTATCTTGTAATAATTAATAATAAATGCTATTTATGTTAAAGAGTTAAATAAACAAAAAAAGCAATAAAATTTCAAAAACAATTTGAGTTTTTATTTATTTGTCTCTTTTTGGTAATACATATTAACTGAATAATTATGTACATTAGTAGAAGGAGACAGGAGTATTATGAATATAACATAGTAGTAAGTAAGGTACATAATTTAATGAAATCGTTTGATTCTCTTGTTTCTACATAAATAATTGATGTTTTATTACAAGTTCTACATATTTATTGTTCTAAAAAATAACATTAACCTTAAATATATAAATACAAATAGAAAATGAAGGTGAAAACATACTTTCAAGATTTTCCTTTTCTACATTTTAAAAATATGAGTAAATGTACATAAAACCAAATAAGAAACAAATAGTACTTTTAGCGTTTAAAATATTTGTAAGCGCTCAGGTTTTCATTAGTTAGTTCATCTATACTAATATATAAAGTTGAAAAGTTAGTTTGATTGTTTGAACGCGCTAATTTCAGGTAATATTAGTCCGATTTGAAAAATTCTTTCAGTGTTAGATAGCTCATTTATCGAGGAAGGCTATAGGCTATACTAGCTAGGATAGTGGATAATTTCACGGTATTTCTTGCTATTATCGGAATATCTAAA
>DWQT01003814.1:0-11978 GCA_018244895.1 Myscelus amystis hages | reverse complement strand
AGCAAATGTCATTAAAATAGGCTCAGTGGTGGCCTAGCACATCGCCTGTAATGGCGGGATGCGACTCACCATGGGGTAGTTGACCCACGAGTCAGGCACGGGTAAAGAGGAAGTCCTAGAGGCCCGAACTCCTCATGGCGCGCGCAGCATCGCGGCATGAGAGGAGGGAGATTGGATTGGCTCAGTGGTTAATGTGTGAAAGGGTAGCAAACAGACAGACAGAGTAACTTTCTCATTTATAATATTAATAGGCAAACTTTCTCATTTATAAAAAAAAGGCATATTCTTCTACCAAAGGTAGTTTCTATGCAATATGCTAACATGCTAACATATACTAACATATTGGATAGAAACTGGGGCGGAATAAATGAATTAACATTTTAATTCATGTCATCTTAGATACTTTTGCATTCTCAAAACAAAATTTTCATTACAGATTAATTGAGCTGTGGTAACCAGTGATATGATAGTTGCACTTACCCTAATCGCCGTTTACTCTCCTCCGGGGGTAACTGATCAAAGGTCTTGGCTTGATCCTCACCCAAGAAGGCGTCATGGTCAAACTGTTTGTTATGGTGTTCATTCCGGTAGTGTTCAGCATCTGATAGTTGATCCATCATCCTTTTGGTTTCTTCGGGATTTGGCACTCCAGCTAATGCAGCCGAGACAACCAAAGCCACAAAGAAAGTTGTCAACATTTTGGCTGCAATATCAATAATAAATGTTTCAAAAATCAATGTTGTTTCTTATTTTTCTTCTACATTAATTTTATAAAGAGGAAAGATTTGTTTACTGAAGTAATTTTCGAAATTGTTACACTGATAGAAAGCTACATTATCAGCAAGTACTGCAGATTATATTTTATTTCCAAAAAATTCTGGATCCTTAACAAAAATTTAATAATGATAGCCCAGATTGCAAAAATTTACTAATGATACTCAGTTTTCTGTGGGTGCTGCAAAAACTATTATTGATATAGCAAAATAATGTAATACAATTTTTAAGTACTTATCATTACCCATTAGAAATTTTCACAACGCTACATGTCTAGCTATTATAGTTAGTTATGTCAGAATAACCAATGTTTGTTAAGATTTGTAAATAAATTATGGGTAAAATCGAAATATCTGCATTTTTATCATATTAATATAATTTTTATCATATTAATCCTTAACCAATACTTTCACAATCATGGTTCATTACATAAAAGTAAAATGCTTTTTAAAGTTTTCAAATTGGACTCTTAATTCAGACGTTGCAAGAGGTATAAAAATGCTTAAACTTACAAAAAACCTCTATGAGTGATGTTCTTTAGTTGCAGTTGCTTAGTTATATGTACATATAAATAAAATTGAAGCATCTGTCTGTGATTTCAAACTAACTGTGTTTTTTCAAATGCCTGTAGTTACTTACACAATTGTATAACATAAACTTTTTTACAATTTTTGCATGTCTGTCTGTCTGTTATATTTATCCGGGATAATTTTTGCAACGTCTGAATCGATTTACACGGGACATTTGCTGAAAGACAGAAGAGGTTAAGAGAAGGTATACGCTACTTCTTATTCTGAAATTCCCACGGGATCGGAATTTACGAGGGTAACACCACAGAACACAACTAGTCAACAATATTTAGTTTAAACTTTAATCAAACCCAGAACTGAGAGTCCTCGGCTTCTAGTAATTACAATCTTATAATACAGCAAGAACAAACCAGTACAATACATTGTCTTAATAGTAAACAGTGAACGGGAAAACGGGTAATACTACACCTTTGATAATTGATATCGCGGATAATACACGAGGGATCATGTATTATAAGATGTGTAAAACAAAAACATTCAGTAAACAAATATTAATACAATACAATACTTACCGAGTTTATTTTAGCCGATCACGGTGCTACGCTATATCTAAACTAAAACCGCCACGTCAATACTGTACACGTACACTTCCTGATCACAGATTTATGATCATTTGTTCCCTATTTCATACTGGGATCTTAGGAAACAGTTCTCTAACGGAGACTGCGGCGGATATGGACTTATGGATGAACCGCGGGCCCCGAACACAGACAATAAACGAAACTTTCCTTTTTTTATCTGTCACGCAATATAGTACGTTAACATTTTTGGAATTATACCTGCGCAGATTACGGATCTGAACTACTTTATGAAATGCACGATTAATATAGTATCGGTATAATGTGCCATAATAGTTTATAGTTAACCATTGAAATGTTGTAAAATATACTTAGTTCTATATTATTTAATATATTAAATGATAAATTTAATAAATTAAGTAATCTGTGACACCTTTGCTTCCTGTAGGATGTAAAACTGGTAAAACATACGAATGTCATGTCATTGATTTGATTGATTGTCACGGACATGACGGATTGTTGTGCTTCTTTAGCATAATTTTAAAACTAAATTATAATTATGTGCCCAGATATTACTAGAGGTTTGAAGTAAAATAATTTCGCTCAGTTTCTGTATCACGTGTTCCGTGTAGAAGGTGCGAAAACCAGATTGCAAATGTCAATATGTCAGGATCTCGGTCTTAACTTCCAACAGAGAATGGTAAGAGAAAATTCGGTTACAATGTAATAAATCTCCGTATTTCATGATGTAGACTAATGTGCTAATTGATTATGACAGTTTATTTTTTTATTTCTTTACATGTTTCATATTTATGAAGTGATTTTCATAAGAACGTAACGCTACCAGAATCGGCATTTTGTTATGATTACTGTAACTTGTTACAGGGCGCAAATATATCGCAACTAGAAAGAGATATTGGATCAGAGCAGTTCCCGCCAAACGAACATTATTTTGGTTTAGTTAATGTAAGTTTCATACATGTTTTTTCTTGTGAAATATTCGTCATAACAGTTGCCTACATGTTTAGGGGTACTTAATATACTTTATAGTTAATTTATACTTAATATAATTTATAGTATTTCGTAGACTTCAAGTATTAGCTTTTAATAAGGATTATATTTTTTCTTTGTGCTCTTATCATTATATTTGTTAACATAAACATTTGATATTCATATCTAAAATACATTTATTTGTGGATATGGTCAACATTTATGAAGCTAAGAAAAGTATTTCAATCCTTTACAAAATACACTGTGCAGTCCTACCATAAAAAAAGAAATAAAACCATTTAAAATGTGTTATCCTAGGAATATACATAATTTTCATGTTCCACTATTTCAGTTTGGCAACACCTGCTATAGTAACTCAGTGCTTCAAGCATTATATTTCTGTAGACCATTTAGAGAGAAAGTACTAGAATATAAGGCAAAAAACAAGAGGACCAAGGAAACCCTACTAACATGCCTCGCAGACTTATTTTATAGCATAGCTACACAAAAGAAGAAAGTGGGGTCAATAGCACCCAAGAAGTTTATTGCTAGATTAAGAAAAGAAAAAGGTGAGAATGCAGTTTATATCATTATATAATATAATTAGTTATAGGCTGATTAACTAGAATATCTGAATTAGTAAGACATATTTAACATAAGTTAAACACACAATGACCAAATGTTATAGATAAAAAAGAAGTTATGCAATTGTAATGATAAAATACAGTAACAGTTTGGACTACAAAAATAGTATTGAAAAATCACATTCCACAATGACACTCCTTTATAATAGAATTTACATAATTAAAACTATGTTCTTTCATTTTGTTCTAGTCAAGTTTTTAAATTTACATCTATGCACAATTTATAGATAATATGAAATAAAAATTTCTTCCAAAAAAAAATTTCGCTCTCTTATGAAAGCTCTGAATATGATGTCTGTCCTTAAATAAACCAGTAGAATTTTCAAACAGATTATAATTCAAAGAATTGCAAAAAAATCCTCCATTATTAAGTTTTATCAACTACAAGATATTATGTCAATTTTATGACATATCCATAGAGCAGATAAAAGAAGTTGTAGTGTGTCTGCCGTAAATAAATTATATAAATGTAATTAACTGCAATAAAGAACTAGGTACACCCTACTCATAAAATAGCCTTGCTTTTAATATAAGTACAAAATCCCAAAACACATATGTGTTTTTGGTTGCACTCACATTCCAATCATAAAATTTCTTCTCTTAATGAACATATTAAAGAATGCATAATAACTTTATCTTATGTAATTTTTTCATATATCATGTAAACATATCTTGATCTTTGAAATGTAATCACCGTATTAATTTCTTGAAAAAGGTACATCAATGTTGTTAAATTTATGGAGCCGGCATCTTAAATGTAATACATGAAAAATGTTCCACATACAAATAGCTCCTCATTACCACTGTTACCTCTGTTACTACATTACTAGTGATACCAATAATTGCCATCCACTTAGCCATAATATTCAGTCATGAAATATGTAAAAAATCTGATAGAACTTAGGTCATTGTAACATTTGTGAAATGGTAAGAAACACTAAAAAAATTTTTATTCAAATCTCTGACATAGAATAAAGGCATAATTGAAAAAGATTTTATGTTAAAAAGAAACCAGTATTTTTTATAGTCATCTTTTTTCTGGTGTATATAATACTTAAACCATGATTCCACTCGGCTTGAAGATCACTAATAGATTACAGAATGATTAGATAAGATAAAACCTATGTTACACAATACTTCAAAGCATTTGTATCAATTTGTAAATACCCTATGTATATTTTGATAAATAATTTTGTATTGAATATAAACATAAAAATAGTATTGATTTCAAACTTTTGTAAATTGAATAGTCTAACAACACATAATTTAAATATGTTTACACTATCAATTGTCATGCTTTTTATGAACTTGCAAAATACAAGTTGGCTAAAAGTATTTTATATTGCCCATTACATCTTAAGAACCCTATATTTACTACGTAGTGAGTATGATAATATCGAGTATAATACGAGTATGATAATACCATTCACAACTATTTATGAGAATCATTTTACCCATGTAGTATGATTTAATCTCCAAACATGCAAAATTGAAATTGTATTCCTCTTTATAATTTCTTACAAATTACTTTTATACTACATATTTTTAACTGCAATGTTACCTTTTTTTTTATTACAGAAGAGTTTGATAATTATATGCAACAAGATGCTCATGAGTTTTTAAATTTCCTAATCAATCACATCAATGAAATTATTCTAGGTAAGCTTATCATTATTCGTAAAATTTGTGTCATCTGTTAAAATTATCTTGCGTTCCCCCTAATATCACCACATATAGGGAAATACCACTATAAAACATATCAACATTCCCTTGTACATTCATAAACTCAGTGACTTCTGGGTGGACCTAGAACACAAGAACACAGTTGACCAATCAGTCAGTTGTAGAGTAATCCTAAAATGTATAGTTTATCCTTTTTTTTATAAAAAATACTTTTTCCTTTTATTGTTAAACAACCGGGTATTGTTTCGTCTTATAGTGCCAAGGTTGTAGGCCATAGTCTCTAAGGTGTTGTAAATCTGCCCTTCTGCATTTAATTAATATATAGGTTGTGGCCTTAACCCCATTCATTCCACTAGACCCTACATCTTAACAAATGAATGGTAGAAAATTAATAATGATGCAATAATTGAATGTATTCATTTCAGCGGAACGTAACCAGAGCACCTTAAAATTACAAAAGAACACAAGTACAGGCGAAAGTATTACGTGCAATGGTACCCCACCGCAAAACAATACAGAGCCTACCTGGGTGCATGAGATATTCCAGGGCACTCTCACAAGTGAAACGAGGTGTCTAAACTGTGAGACTGTAAGCAGCAAAGATGAGCATTTCTTTGATTTGCAGGTCAGTAGCTGATTTTTAATTTGAATAAACCAAGTATAGGTGTTTATAATTTCCCTATGTCTAAAATGTAATGTTTTTATCAAATTTAATTTTTTTTTTCATCCAGGTTGATGTGGGCCAAAACACGAGCATCACCCACTGTCTAAAGTGCTTTAGCGATACGGAAACTCTGTGCAGCGACAACAAGTTTAAGTGTGACAACTGCACCAGCTACCAGGAGGCGCAAAAGCGCATGCGCGTCAAGAAACTCCCGCTTATTCTGGCCCTGCACCTGAAGCGTTTCAAGTATATGGAGCAATACAACCGCCACATCAAGGTGTCCCACAGAGTGGTGTTTCCGCTCGAGCTGAGATTGTTCAATACGGTAAGCCAGGGTCCGCACCGTCGCAAAATGAGCGTTCGAGACACAAGTAGCGGGAGTAGTTGTACATTACATCTCATGCCTTTCTAGCATGCGTTTTGATTTTCGCATATATCAACGAATAAATGACATATCTCTGTTTAGTTCTATCGATTTGTTTTAGATATACATAAATGCAAATGCTTTAAAGTTCATTTGAGAGGTCCCTGATCAAATTCATTGGCTATATATTATTAGATTAGAAACAGATTAGAAAATCTATTTTATTATTGTTAATATAAATAGATTAGACAAATATCTGAGACAGTCTGCTCAGGTGGTTGTATTGTTATTGGCTGCAAACTTGTAAAGTTTGCAGCACTGAGTCTCTCGAAATACAACGGTTATAGAGTAAATTGCACTGCATTTCTGCAATGCAAAATGAAGGAAAAACAGGTTATAGGTCATTATGGGTGTCAGGTCTTTTAATCGTCCTCGTTTTAAACCTCCAACTAGGTTGGTCTATCGTTATCGAACTATAAAAACCGGAATCGACAGTTTAACGTGCCTTCCGAAGCTCGGGTCTCTCTCGAGTCGGTCGGGAAGTCTCTGATCCGCGTACCGGCCGCGCCTGGCCGGTAACGAGTCCTTCAATGGCGATAATATTAGCTTCGAAGAAATCCATATCATTGTATCAGTTCCATAGCATGTTACAAAATGCACGTGGATCTGTAATTGTGGGTGTAAGTTAAATTAATGTTAACTCAATACGTTTTTCATTGGCATGAACAGTCCGACGACGCGGTGAACCCCGACCGGCTGTACGACCTAGTGGCGGTTGTGGTGCATTGCGGCTCGGGGCCCAACCGCGGCCACTACATCAGTATCGTCAAGAGCCACGGCTTCTGGTTGCTGTTCGACGACGACATGGTTGATGTGAGTACATGTTCTGAATAGTACAATGGTTGTCCTATCCGTGACACAGAATTTCATCATAAGCGTGTCGCTTCGTAGCAATGTTTTATAATTCATAACATATATAGAAACGAAAATATTCAAACAAGAACTTTAAATTTAAACTCGCAAACTAAACAACCTCATTTACTATGAAACCAGTGTACTGCAGTTTATTACAATATGTACAATAAGTGTCTTAATCTTCATGTTCACGTGGAGGCAGACAAAAAATGTACAATTTGCAAAAATTTAATATTATTTGTTACAGAAAATTGACGCCTCAGCTATTGAAGACTTCTATGGCCTAACTTCTGATATACAAAAATCTTCTGAAACAGGATATATACTATTTTATCAATCTAGAGACGCTAGTTGTTAAGTTTTACTATTTTTAGTAATTTATATTTTTGAATGGTGTTAAGCTGTCACAAAAACATAGTTTTTCTATTTTGTTTGTTCACTTTAATTTTCATTTTATATTTAATGTTTGGCATAACACCATTCAATCATTAGAAAGAAACTGATTAAATCATGTTGAAACTATATGCCATATTTGTTAAAGTTGAAATGGCATATATTATTGAGAAATTGTTTAATTCTTATCACTGATTAATTATTATAATTATTATTATCCACCCTTATAGAATTCATTCATTTGTAAATAAAAATTCATTTCAAAATTAAAGTTGTGATTTCCTCCAGTTATTGTTTAATTTTTTCACAATAAAAGATAATTGAATAGTAACTATGTATATATTTAATAATGGGAGCCCGTAACTGAGTTGGGTTCTATGGTAGTGGAAGGGTAAGGGAAGAGTATATTTTCGTTATATTAAATGGCGCGAGACATCAGTTGGACGTCGTCATCGCACGAGACTGATGCACGCGAAATTTGCTACTGAAATTATTCTGCCGATTAGGGCTCTTAAATAAATTGCTTGCCCAAAATAACGAAATATATCAAAAACACGACACAACATTAGGACACCAATAATTAGTTTACTAATATTAAAACCAACATGTCAGACTGTAGGTACTTTATTTGCAGCAATAACACCTGGATCTAAATCTGTTAGAATTAGTGGCTAGACTTTTGACTCAAATTCAACTGACAAAAAGCGGTATTTTTGAATTAATTAATAGAGATGTGATGTGTGAAAGTGTGATGATCACACAGAAAGTGGACGCACAAAACAATAAAAACAACCATCTTGACCACAAGACAGTGAAGGAATTTATTGTAAACTTAGGCATGAGGAATCAGATAAAAAAGCAATTTGAATAATACAGATACACGTTCACAATAAAATAATTTTTAGTTGAATATATGAGTAGTAAACATCATTGCAGCTAACTTTGTTCAATACTAATACTTACTATACTTTAATAAATGTCATTATATCAATAAAAATTGTTGAAGGAATAAACCAGATATACAATGAGTGTTCATGGACATAGGTGTAGAAGGCAGACAGACTAATATCTCGACCAGATAGGTCAGATACTTGCCAGCGGGCGAATCAAGAGCCTCCGAAACCAGTGTGTATGCATGTAGAGAAAGATGAATGTGGATGAAGCACAAGTTTGTGAGGTAAGGAGATATTTGGCACTCGGTGCTTTCTGCCTACCCTGTTAGGGACTTGGTGTCATGGTATAATAATCATACTGAAATTCGTAAAAATATGTTAATCAACAAAGTCTTCAAATGTTCTCAACTTACTGGTTGATAGTTGGTAATACATTCACATAAATAAGCAAGATATATTCTTAAAAATATTTTATTCCAGTTTAAGCTACAAACTCATATGGGATCGGAGCAAGTAGTACAGGTTTCTCCACACCGCTAACAATGTGAGCTGTTTTGGGTTGTGCAGGCTGTCTCTTTAGTTTCACAATCTTGCCGGCGGCCTTGGCCTCCTTCAACAGCCTCTCATTCTCCTTTACACGCTTAAGGAAGTCTTGTCTGCACTTGGAGTGCTTGACATGCTCAATGCGGATATTGATTCTCTTAGGGATGATCCTGCCTCGAACCCTCTTGTTTACAATAACACCCAGAGCATGAGCTGTGACATTGTATACTCTGCCAGTCTTGCCATGGTAGACCTTGTGTGGCATGCCCTTCTGTACTGCACCATTGCCCTATAAAATGAATGAATAATGAAATAATGAATAATTTGAAGTCATCACATAGCTAAAAGCTAACAATATAACCTAACACTTGATTCATTCTTTAGATACAGTTTAATTCCATAATAACAGCCTATAAAAAAATCTCAAAACTAAAACTCCAAAAGCACCTTTCTAAGAAGCTTTGTGAGTTGATATAGTTTAATGTTTCAAAACTCCTCCTATGAAGATATACATTGGAACAGCTTACTGCCTCAGAAACAGATTTATATTGCAGTAATCCATCGTTACTTCAACACATCATTTTGATCACCATTCGAGACTTGCATCGGCTTTGCATACAGTTTACATATTATGATTCTGGTCTAAACAAACAACTGAATAATGAGCTTCCTTTTAGCTGTTGCATTTGTCCTCAACATTTTTGAATGTCATATGGGACTAGGAAAGGGTCTTTACTACTGAAACTACATTATTTGTTCTTTGCGCTTGACTGCAAGCTTACCTGATGACAAGTGTGGTACAAACAGGTAGCAGTTATTATCAGCGTTGCCAGATTTTTATTTTGCTAAGTCGGGATCTTGAAACTTTTGAGTGAAAAACAACATATATCATCAGAAGTCTTTTAAATATTTACCTTTATATTTCAGATTTAAGTTACGTTTATGTGACAATAGATAACAAAAATAGCCATAGAAATTTATTATGATATTTTAAGTTCGAATTATCCCCGAAAGCGAGACAGCCTGTCCCGCGCAGAACATAATTATAATTTTGATTTATAAAATCGGGACGTCTGGCAACGCTGGTTATTATCCACATACCGTTGATTCCGATTTAAACAAACACCAGATGTAAGTTACCAGCTATTAAATTACTAAGTAATGGATAATTAAGGTGCATTACCCTAATATCAACGATGTCTCCAACTTTGTATACTTTCATATACGTGGAAAGTGGAATGGTTCCATGGGTACGGAACTTGCGGGCAAACAAGTCCCTTGTGCCGCGACGGTAGCCTTTAGAGTTTGTCATTTTGCTGCCTGCAAACAAACCAAATTTCGTTACCTACGTTGCACGTGGCCACTTTTCTTCATCTCCCGGTAATGCCTTATAGTATCCCTTGAATTTATCCACATTTTAATTTGTGTATATCGTACTTATACCACCTTAGCGTAGAGAAGACGTAAATCTAAGCAAAAATACTGTTTAAAAATATCGAAGAATCATATTTTTTAACATAACACGATAATCACCTCAGCTTTTCGAAGCTTAGCCGTAGAGAAAGAATATAGGTTATATTGTCTATGGTATATGTACCATAGGACGAGTAATTTTTTTGGTTAGTGAACATTACGTACAGCCGCTTAAATTTTGGATAAGGACATTATAAGGTAAATAATTTTTATATAAGAAATCATGATAGTCCGAGAACCAGGTAAGATTTTGGTCAACGATTTCTTCTCAAGCGGTGTGTGGGTGAGACGCATCAGAGAATAGTTAGTATCTTACAACTTGGTGAACGTCAGCTTGCGATCGGTAGGTGAGAATGGGATGAGTGGCGGCAGCCTCCTAATCGCGTAAAAAAATATATATTCAATCATTTTTTCTTAACTAAAAGTTTGTTAAATTGTAGCTTAACTAACACCTTGAATAGAAAATTAATCAGCCGACCATCGAATAAAAACCGTCAGCTGATATATTGACATTTATAAAGCAGGAAGGGCGAGAGCATTTATCTTTTACTTATATGCATCAGCTGACAATGTTTCCCTCGAGTTTCTGGCAGCTGATTTTTTCAATTGTAGCACAATATTTACAATGTCCGTACAAATTTCCGTTTGCGAGTAAATGACATAATAACTTACATTATTTTCATTATTTGTAAATATTAAAGCAACACGCTAGCATAGCGTCTTCCAGATGCAGGTCGCTTGGAGGGCATAAGTTATACGTATGATTTAGTCTTTAATGTCCTTTTGTGTAGTGTATTTGTGAAAGATTCTGGGAAAAGTAGAAATATGTACGTATACCTACAATGGATAGGATATGGATTTATGCTACATGAGATGAAAGATACCACTTAGTTTTGGAAATATTTCAAGAACAGTAAATTAAAAAGTGAAATAACTCCTGAAAAGTGCTGCAAAGTATATTATGTGCGACAACTACATAAAATTCTACTTTATTTTAGCTATTAGTTTTTATTTGTTTTAGTTATTAGGTATGAGAAATTATAAAGGGATTTAAAAATTAAAAAAAATTAAATTAAAAAAATAAATAAAAGAATATTTGGTTTTCGATAAAAAAGCGCGAAGCGAATTGAAAAATTGGCGCACGGAGAGCGGGACAAGGGTGAGGATCAGTTTTGCGCGAGTTCTGCCATCCGTTCGGAAATGTGTTCTCTATGCTACTGTCCTCCACTATATTTCTTTAAAATTAAAATAAACAACAAATCCTTATAATTTGAATATTGGTCGTACACACTTTATTTCCCGGGACATATTATGCTATCAAAAAGTAATTATTTAATATATATGACTATTGATATTCTAATCTCTTGTAATATTCATTTCTAATTTCTGGACGGTTATAAACATGTCGTCGAATGTATCAATTTTTTAGTTTACCTCGTAAATAGGGACACGGGATCGCATAGAAAGTATCGATACAGTACTCATGAGTAGTATCGAAAGAAAAGTATAAGAAACATAAAATTATCGAAACAAA
>DWQT01003813.1:0-11979 GCA_018244895.1 Myscelus amystis hages | reverse complement strand
AATATTTTTTATTGCTGCTCCTCTCCTATTCATCTTAGCGTGATGTTACATAGCCTATAGCCTTCCTCGATAAATGACCTATTTAACACTGAAAGAATTTTTCAAATCGGACCAATATTTCCTGAGATTAACGCGTTCAAACAATCAAACAATCAAACAACCACACAATGAAACTCTTCAGCTTTATATTATTAGCATAGAAGTATAGATAAACAATAGCGTGTAGAGTAACCCCAATCAGTGGCAGACGCAGAAGCCTTTGACGTTAAGCATTCGTGATGGTTACGATAATGATATTGCAGCTTAAAAATAATATGGAATGTTTAATGTGGTTTACTTTGCATACTTCGTGCGCGCAATCTCGTCCTGATCCATGCCCGCAGGTAAGGTATTAAGTCGCATATTTACGAGTATCTACTTAATTGAAGTTCAGTCGCAAACCATAGCACGCCTGAGCTATTTCATTATTTGATATGTAATTATACACTGTGATTAGTGCTATCGACATTACAATAGCTCATTAAATCTACTCAAAATGAACAGAAAGACACGCAATACATGTTTATTTTTTTAACTGTACTCTTATGTTGTACCTATAAAGTACTTTAGTCGAAAGAATGTCAACGACCTCCCGCGGACCGACCGCGTTCAATGGAGGAACACAAATAGTGGCACATTGTCATCATTAGGAGTGAGCCGTTCGGCACGAGGACCGAGCTCATTCAATGGCCGCCCGGCGGGCTGTCGGCTGTCGCGTCTCGTTCAAATATCAATAAGAACGTTACGGCGCGGATTCGAACAGCGTCGCCGAAAGCAGGAACCGATAAATATGAGGCATTTTGGTCTGTGCCCAAATGGGTCCGTGTCCTCGCAGTTATTTCCTTATATCCCGCCAATAACACCAAACCGTTGAGCGCACTCCGCAGATAGCATTGTCTCCGCCGGTTATGGTTTACGGCCGCCATCTTGCGCAGCCGTCTTCGGTAATCGCTTACTCATTAGTATTTTGGATGCGAAATCAAAAGTGCAGCGCACTGACCTGCGCAACACGCCGCTGGATGCATTTTGATATTTCGATCACTCCTCGTGATTGCCCGCAAGCAATAAACCGCGAAACTTAAACGATTTTCTATTTAAAAGGCGTCAGAATAAATGAATAGAAAGTTGATGCAAAAATTGTTTTACCGAACAGCATATTTACAGAACAGTATGATTAGTGACTTTTAAGGCCCAGTCTTTCAAGAAATCATTAAATTCAATCAATACGTAATAGTGCCCGAAGCGTCGAGCTAATTCTTAGGTGTTGGGAGCAATTCAGTACAATTATGGGCAAAGACGCGTGTTCTACACGCTTATAACTATAATTATTTCGATCAGCCGTGTGGGCGGCTCCTACACTGCGACAATGATTCAACCAGGCCTTCGGAGAAGCACGATGAAGTATTCAACGGCCGCCGAGATGTGAAAGAAGGACAGATTGAGGCGAGCGCCGAAATTATAATTTGATATTAGCATAGTTCCGTGTAATGATTTTGACGAGCCCCAATATATACAATTATTGTGAGAGGCTTGTTTAATAAACTATGATATTACGGGCTCACGAAGGTAATACCTTTTTTTGCTTTAAATTAAAACTAGTAAGTTTCTATTATTTCTTGTTATAGAATCATTGGTGTGATCACTGTAATTACCAAAAACCGGACCATTAAAAATCATTTCATTATTGAACAAAAAATGCAGAGATTGTCTTTATGAACGTCAATGATAACCCAGTGGATCGAATTAGAGTCGCTCACTCTGGGAGTATGCTCTGCCATTGTACCTCTGAGACACGAAGCAATAAACTGTATAGCGTCCGTTATAACGTGGAAGCAAAACATAAGGAAACGTGCACACCTGACCGTCTTCCATCATGCCGTTGCAGCTGTGTGAACGCTGCCGAGCAGCACGAGGCCGGCGCGGGATACTTGGGACTCGATCCTTCTCATCATAGAGGAGGGAGTGTAGTAAAAATGCACTTTCATTTCTATACGAAAGTAATTACTTATTGTTCTATATTAACATTACAGGTAGCTTCAAGTTATGGTTATAGTTTAATTTAATAAGCGGCCCATAACGCAAGCCCCCGTGCCGCCCACTCGCCCCGTGGATGTGTTTCACAATCGGCCGTCATTTGGGAACATAATGTTCCATATACGATTAGGAGAAATAGACCCGATGTACTCGTATGACTAACTCAATATTAATGCAACCGAAACATAAAATGTTAGTAATGCTTAATGCTCCCGCTAAGCCGTATACCGGAACGGGACACTAATAGAGCTATCTTATAAATCAATTACATGTTCGATGTCGACGACCGTGCTTCTTGATAGTCCTTCGAGCCCGGTGCGACTGTAGCTGTGTTTACAACGTGTTATCCTTTGCGACATAATAATAAATAATTAATATATTATATAAAGTCTGTCTCCAGCAACTGCAGCATAGAGCGTACTCCTCCAGGCTCTACAATCGCAAATAAGTCGAAATGGTTTCATTTATGTTGCTACAACATTTTAACTCATATCTACAATGTACCTCAAAAGTGAATCAGGTTCTATAATTTGTCTGACGATTGGTACTTACCTACACTTACGTGAGGGCAAAAAAAATGCGCGCCCATATTTAAACATAAGCAGCGCGGTCGTCGTACAACTGTACCTACGAGTAAGGACGTGTCGTGCACTTATTCTACGCGAAGCGATTTATATTCAAGCTTCAAAAAGCGATCTGGAGACTAGCGTTCTGCGAATCAGGTTTGCCGACTACAAGATTAGTCTCCGAAGGGAACCTTGAGGTGCATACCGATATACATAGAAATGGTGAGCGTATTTGCATAGCACGGCTTGCAACGAGCCCGCGAAATGTTATAAGCTGATTGCTTAGCATTCCACTTGCTAAATAACGCATCTATGCATAAACACTTGGTATTTAGCCACTTACAGACTAAAACCTACACAAGTTTAATTTTTGAATTCCAAAATCGAAATAGACTAAGAATCAATATTGTATTTGGAAAAAAGATCCACAACGCAATGATAATGGAGATCAGGAAAATTGACGAAACCTGGCAGATTCAGACTGAGGCACCTGGTCTGACAATTGGCAAACTATGAAAGACTTAGCTATTAATATTTACATATTGATTGTACTGATTACTACTATTACTACATTATATTTAATATACTAATTAGTAATTACTAATTTTACTGGCGTAAATAAATAAATTTAAACTAAAAAACATAATTTATTTACTTACGTATAAAACCCACGTGTTGTACAGTCTTCTGAAATCCACACATCAGAGGATTCACCAACAACCAATACACTGATTCACCAACGACCCCCCCCACAACGCACCGGCCAACAACTTATAACATTGTATTTGTTTCTAACTTTTCTTGTCCTATCAAATAAATCTCGGCTGTCTGATTGAGAAAGTAAGATTCCGACGCAATTTACATTATAATTAAAATAAAATATAAAAAATTGAAGCATAAACTACTATCGCACAGATTGGCGCGCAAATCGAAATTCAAGATGTCCGCGCGCTATGAACTGACGAGAGGCAAAGGCGCACACTGATACTGCCGCGCAGACTCCGCTTGTGGGTCACCGCCTACAGCCTGCAATGAGATCATAAAGCTGTTTCGAACATAATTTACACTTGAACGTATCAGTGCACCTAGCACAGCCTTTGCATGCTAAACGGATGCCTTACACTGTTAATTGGCGGTCGGTTGTATCAACGATTTGTATTTATCAAATACACGTCCAAGAATCAATTTTGGCTTAAGTTATTAAAATATTATACCAAAATGCGCTAAACAATTCCTTCGTGCGAGTTAACTTTCGTGTTTTTGCAATTGTTATTGAAATTAAGCAATAAAATACGTGGCCGTGAGAAGATGACTTCATTGCGGTTAATACGCGACGACTGACCCAACAGTGTTTGCAACGAAATGTTATTGTCAATACATCCTTCTTCACTCTGTTCGAGTATATGTATTTGTTTTGTTATTGGAATTATATTCTCTTCTTTATACATACTATTTTAACTCAACAAAATACTGCAAGAAAGTTACTTCGACTTAGTGAAGTCGAACACTTCGCTCTCCCAACGCGATGACACAACATTATTTTCCATGTAAACCCGAACACTTCAGACACTACAGCCGGGCCGTTCGTGTGTTTGTACAAGAACCACTAGCGACTCGTCGACTGCGAAGGTCGGCTACTTGAGGGAAGCTTTGGAAAGAAAGTGCATGCAACATTTTGTGATGTTTGTTGATGACTAAGTTAATGTGAATAAAACCGAACCGTTCTGTAAATTTGCCCCCTTTCAGACCGCCCGCGTACGTCGACCAAGCAGCTGAAGACGATCACAGTATAAATAGTCATAATTTTCTTTAAAAATCTCCTAACTTAAAATGCCCGATTACAATTTAAAAGAATTATTTCAAAAATTGCGAATAAAACGCTGGAGTTATTTGGTGGAAGGAATATTTTTTATTGCTCAAATAAGGTCTAAATCGTATACATAGTTATCAATTTTATTTTTGTGCACATATGAATTTAAAAATGATGTTAAAAGTTAAAAATGACATGACACAAACAATAATTTATGGTGTTATTATAGAACGTTTGACATAAACAATAAAGCGGCGCGCTGCGGGCGTCAGGCGGCGTCAGGCGGCGTCGTTGTCGAGCACGGCGCCCCCCAGCGGCATGTACTCGAACAGCACGGCCTTGCGCTCGTAGCCGCAGCGGAACAGGTTCCAGGCGAGGTCCTCGGCCGACTCCCCGGTCTGCTCCGCGCACTTCTCCAACATCTGCAATTATAATTCGGCCCTTCTCGTGTTTAACACAGCCTCGCCGACCCCCGCTCCGGCGGAACTCTACTAGCCGTCCTCGTCCGATCCGCTCTTAAAGCAGCCAAGTTAATACCCGCCCAGGATAGAATTGGTTCGAAAGCGGAGACGCGTTTGTGGTTCTTTAATCACTGTCAAGTTTCATACGTCGGCGACACGCAGCGCATCTACAAACTCCTACGCAGTCTATAGATAAGAAATACCATTGTTTTGACTAAGGTGTGCAGATTTTCAGACGATATTTTCTTTCACCGTTATAGCTAAGGATATTTACATTTTAATTTACGAGCCGATCGAGTCAGAGTTACGTGCCAGGATTGTGACCCGGACCCCCGGAGTGAGAAACGGAATTTCAAACCCCTAGACTTTCCCTGCAAAATATCAGATATCTCTGTACTGCGTCCAGGAAAAGGAAGAGCATGTAAAGAGCAATTCAAACCTTAGTCGCGTTCTTTCCGTCGGCCCTGTTCCCGAGTTTGGCCATCAACGCAGTTTTCTGAAGCTTGCCGTCCTTCGTTATCACCTTGCACTTGAGCAGGACGCAATACACGTGCTTCCTCAGCGCCGGGTCGTCCACCAGCTGCCCGCGCAGGAGCGCCTCCACGTTCCGAGGGTCCACCTGCGACTCCGTCAGACATTCGCCAGAGTGAGCGCGGAACATCGCCCTCTCCTTCTTGCCCAGCGTCTGGAAGCGTATTGAAGGCTCGAGGGTTTAAAAGAGTACAAGAATATCCATCGTCTCTGTTTAAACATCGGCACAGTGAATAAGTACTCTCAATCTACAAAGGAATTTAAATATAACATGGAACGATTATGGAATATGTGCGAACTTACCACGCAATCCTTACAATCAGCGTTCGCTTGGAAATTGGTGCAGCTCGCCAATATAGCTATTATCAATATGTAAATCATGATCGAGTTGTATCCTAAATATTTCCTTCGGCGGTTAATTATTGGGTGGCTTGTGATCGATTGAAAATACGACAATCTCGGCTCCTCCCGCGTTGAGACGATTATCGGGTTGGATTCCACAAAAGTTAGGAATATCTCAAAACGGTCTTCGCTTCTCAACGATTCGCCTTCCGAGTCGCAAACTGTCGACTGTTCGGTCGATTCCGCTAAGATTCCTCTCGGCGGTGGACCGCGTTAGATATCGACTCAACCGCTCCGGCAGACGCAGCGGCAGCGGCAGCAGCAGAGGGCCCGGCGACACTCGCGCGCGCCCCGCCGCGGCCGCCGCTTTATACGCGCGCGCATGCCGCCTCGCTACCACGACGCTCGCCGTGTACTTGATATTTCTGATGCTCGGAAATCACAATTGAGTACATACCTGGGAAAATTCAGGTGCGTTCAGCGACCGTGGTGGTATCGCAGTTAAAAGGAAAGTAATATTTTTCACGAAGAAAGTCTAAGTATAATAACGAGTCGTTAAAATTGTGATATGCATGTAAGAAAATTGAAATGCTATTTTATCGAGTTCATACGCAATCGGAACTAACGGACGAGCCAGCTCGTGGGTTAGTCCTCCCGCCCGAAGTGCGGAGCTCGCAGCTTGCGACGGTCGGCCGCGTCGCGGGCGCGCATTCTACATGGGCAAGGATGTCAAGATCCTATGGAATCTATATTATAGACTAATATTATTACTACATGATAAAAGCAGATCATAAAGCGACAGAGCGGGGCCGGCGTCGTGGTAGCGGCGGCGGACACAATGCGGCGTCTGTTTGATAAACAAGACGCGGCCGCGCGGCACAACAGCGTCCGTCGTTCTCCAAATATTCCCGTCCCGCGCCCCTCGCGATTTATGATCAATACTATTTGCCTCCAGTAGCCGATTACTTGATCTCTCTCAAGCGTTATCTATATATTTATATCAAGGAGGAAGTGGCGGAGGCGGAAGGCGCTGAATATACAATTCTGAAGTTATGTAGATATGTCCTTTATACAGAGTGAGTGAGCAGTGAGGAAGGTATTTTGGAAAATTCACTCATGAGGGGGTACAACAGGAGACACGAGAATATAATGCATTCAGTGGTTTTTAAATATTGAAATTCCTGCAAAAACAATTATCCAACTATCTGAGAGCAGCTTTATGTAAAAAGCAAATTGAATTTGTGCAGCGTAAGTTAATTTGTAACGAATGATGGTGTAGATGTACCTATAAACGTGGATACGATAAAGTTAGACCAAAACGCGCATTCGGTAATTCGGCATTAAGATTCATGACGTACATACATATGTATGTATATAGTTCAGCATTACCCCTCCGTCCCGCAAGTTAATACTACATAATATCGTTGCTATGATAAATCAATATTCACGAACATACCTCCGAGTGGCGATCGTTTGTCGTTCGTTGTTTGCAAACAACGACGAGCGGCGGCGGGAGGGGCGGGCCGCGGTGACACGTCTCAAATTGTCGGCCACCGGTGGGACGCGCCGCCCGCGCCGCCGCCGCGCCGCCGGTGCGCGGCCGCGAGGCCCCGCGCCCCACCGGTTCCATCCAGTCATGAAGTGTAATCATCTCTTACCGAATTACTCAATGTTTTGCTTTATTTAATATTATAATTGGCAGCCGCTCAGCATTTTTTGGAACACTGGTTGTCTCTGCAAGAAAAATTGATGAACATTATTGTTTTGCAGGAGCCGCTCGCCCTCGCGGGCGCTGGCTGTCACGGCGGCCCGGGACCGCCCGGCGGAGTGCCCTATACCCGCCTCCCATTGTAATGAAATTTATTTTTCTTCAATAACTTTAAAATGTATATATATATCGGCTCGCTATTCGTGGACCCCCGGCCGCCGGCTCCCGCGCGCGACGGTGCAACGCGCACGCCTCGCTAAGACTGTCCATGTGGAGTGAATTTAAATCTTAATGTTCCTTTCACCACTAGGACTTACCGCATTAAATGAATATGTTTAATTTTATTTATACAATTTAGTTCGTTACATACTCATACAGGGGCGTCCCGGTACCCCGGGATCGGAATGCGGCTAACGTGTCCCTCCCTCGCGTGTCGCGCGAGGCGACTAAAGGAAGCCCCGACCGAGCGCTCGCCCCCGAGCGAAGCCCGAGGACGCCGTCGTCTTCGGAGCGAGGCTACCGAGTGTTTTCAGTATTTAAAAATCCCGCAAACCCCTTCGTCTCCCGCGAGCCGCCGCAGGGGCTTCGGGAGCCCAAACAACGCTAGACGTTAAAGTGTAAACAGTGAATAGATGAGTGGAGACAGACGCGGCGCGGACGCGGTGCATGCAGATGGCGGAGGGCGGGTTGGAGGAGTGCGGCGGGCGCGCGCAGGCGCGCTGCAGCATGCACGGCGACGCGCCCAGCAGCATGAGCGCCGTGAGCGCCAGCTGCAGCAGCGTCGTGAAGTACTGCGCCAACGTCACACACGCTTAGTGGCTCCGACCGGCACTTTAACATGTCATCGTAACGCCGTTTTCTGCACTATCTACTATGTTCCGGACGCGATCGTCCGAACCTACAGGTCCGTGTCGGCTTTTGGCAAATTTCTCTCTTTTAAACGCAATTAGTGGCGTAGCTGGGGGGTGCGAGCGGTGCAGTCGCACCGGGCATCAAAAGGAAAGGGGCATCAAAGTCGACGATCTTCAAACGTTTCTTCAAAAATGTATATATCTACTCTACTGTGTTCTGAAATCTGAAATTATTATGACCATTTTAAAGGGCATCAAGTCTTAAGCTGCACCAGGCAGCAAATACCCTAGCTACGCCACTGGACGCAATATGAAATTTAATCTGGAACTTACCATAGAATTATTTCTCAACGAGTAACAAATTAAACAGTTTGAATTCGTAATAACTATTGACGCTCATGGGGTTGGATAGCCACATAATAATTTACATCGATCGCGTTACAATTCTGCCATTTTACATTTAAATATTCAGCTGTCTAAACTGTCACAAGGGATCGTTCGCGTCTCGTGTCTAGCACGTGACCTTGTCGCCGCTAAGCGGCGCGCGGCGCGCGGCGGCTGCCAGCGGCCGGCGAACGATCCAAGTCACCGGTCCGCCCAAAGAACGTCACACGTGCAACGAGGGCGCATTCGCTGTAGTTTTAGTGGAAATTCCGACACATTTTTTAAAATGAAACAATCAACATAATTTATTATTCCAATATAATTCAGGGCACCTGCGCGTATCGATCGTCGTACACTTACTATCTACATACAATGTTATTGCACACAAAACTTACACATAAACGCGACCGGCAGATCGTTACATTGGAGAGTCGACTAGTTCGCAGTCGACGTTAAAACTATTATTGGCAGCGTCGGCGGCGCGGCGGCGGCTGCGACCGGCCGAGGACATTTTCGACGCGAGACGGATCGTACCACCGTTGGGAGGGTCGCCGGCCGCCGCGCGTCCTGCACGACATGCGATTCGGCCCGGTGAAGAATGGTCAATCATTTATTACATGCCGCTCATCAGAAACTGTCGGAAGTATCCCTTCGGAATAAACAAAATACAGTCGCAATATTCACTTACATTTCGTATCAATTCACTCACAGCCAGAGTCCTGCGATCCTACTGGATATTACAAAACACCTTCGTAGCGATCACCTCAATCGTACATACATATAATTTTCGGTTCCATTTCATGGTCCTAGGCCGGGGCTCCGTCGCGTCAGCCGGCCGGCCCCGCATTCGCTTGCTAGTACAATATTCATTACGTAAACGATACTATAGATCTATTCTAAATGAGGATTCACAAACAGTTTTTACACGAGTACAACGCCCCCCCCCCCCCCCCCCCCCCCGCCTTCCTTTCCCCCGCACCCCTCCTGCGCTTACGCAACACACGAATGACCACTAAGCACTTAGCACTTCTTATGAGTACATAGTATTTGAATATTCCCATAATATTAGTACTGAAACATTGTAATAATCACGGAAAAATAATTGAGACAATTCCACACGAGACTATCTGATTTCAATATTAAATAACGCAATTAAAATCTTGTATTAAGGCGACCGAACGGCTGAAAAGCATACATATATACATAGTACATATACACTTAAATATATATATTCGTATCACATCCGGACACAGAACAAAAAAATTCGCTCATCGCACTCATATTCAATCCGGGCGGGAATCGAACCCAGGACCGCTCCAACCACTACACCGAGAGGCCAGTCGGCCTAGCTGAATGCCTCGAAATGTTTGCTACTCATTGGGTATTTGAATAATAAACAAAATTAGACTAAAAGGCCAACAGCATATTATCCATAGTAGATTGCTTTATTTTGTGCATATAGGCAACAATAAGTTCAGAACAGCATTCAAAATATAAGCAGTCGACGGACAATCGAAAGATAACCTGAAAATCGAAGCCTGAAGTCAAAGCCTACCAGCAAAATTGTAGAGAAAAATCAACAGCACAAACATCATTCGCATATCTGTAAGTCACACGTTAATTAGCTAGAATATTCAACTACTTAAGGGTACATTTTGATTCAAAACTATTCAATGCGTTTTCAAAAAATTAAGTAGGTTCTTATACAGTACGCTGTTCGAAATTCAAAACCTAACAACGCCCCAAACAGGTGCAGATGGCGCTGCCACCACTGTCATCGAAACTACCCGCGGGTTGGATCTAGAAATAAATATACATAAAATTTTAGTGTCCATCTGTGATATCAAATACTGTGTTTCCTCAAGTGCTTTTATTATTTACACGATACTAAAACACAAGCTTTTCAAAAATTGTGTCTCTATCCGTCTGCTTGTCTGGGCTAATCTCGGAAATGGCTGAACCTCTTTCAATGGATATTCACGAGAAAACAGAGGAGATTATAGGGCGACATATAGGCTACTTTCTATCTCGAAATTATTAAATTAATGCCTATATTCCGTCATTTTCAATGTGCCATCAATTTGCATGTTCACTTGATTTTAATATTATTTGGTTTGCCTTCATTTATTTACTTCTTATAAGAAACCAAGATGTCTGCATACTTTTAGAGTAAGCTGCGTAGTTCAATATAAACATCTATTCAGAATATAATAACAGATAATAGTAAACTATTCAAAAAACATACCAATAATGTCATTGAAAGCCGCAACATACACAACAATCACACAGCTCGTACCGGCTCGTGTATAATGTTAATATTATTGTGCAATAACAAATCTACTAATCAATGTGTTTAAACAATTACAGAGTCAAATTCATCACGCAAACCTCACGAATATTACAATCAGTCTATTGGGTAAATTTGGGGGTAATTACATTACATTTAAAAATTTCGTATAATTTACACGCGAGTACAATGTATAGCGATATATTACATATAACCATAGACAGGCAACACACCCGTCTCGCTCGGGCAGACGTTTTCACAAAGAACACAACGCTTATATTTCATAGCAGAGTAACTCAACCGTCAAATGAGGTACGTTCGCGTGAAAACGGAAAATCTCTCGGTCGACGAGAGTGTTATAAATAAAATGCGGTACGAACGTGTACCGCCGCAGCGACCGACGGACAACAGACGCGCGTTGCGCCCGCGAGCGACACGAGACGACCAATCACGGGGCAGAATACACGCACGCTATTGGTCCGCCAGCGCGCGCGGGCAACGGGGCGGGGCCACGCGACCGCCGCCCGAATAGTAGGGGAGCCAGGTTAAAATGTGTCAATGGAAAAAGAGAATGAGGCTACTCATCCGTCTCTCTTTTATATACCATATTAGACAAAGGACGTGAATGAAGCACGACAGGTTTGTAAGGACAAAGGTATCTGGCACTCGGTGCGCCCCGCCCACCCCGTTAGGGACCCGGCGTGATGGTTATGTGTGCATGTAAGTAAGTAAGTATGTGTCTGTCACTCATGTTCCCTTCTCCCGTCTTCACAGGCCCGCCTATGGCTCCCCTACTCCATGTATGATAAGTCTATGAATAGAATACCGATAACAATACAGTACAGTGGTTACATAAACGCGATTATCCTTAAGTCTACTCCCAGCGGCTCCGCTTGCCGCTCTTGCGCACGCGCTCGGGCGGCGCGGGGGCGGGGCCGGCGGGCGCGGGCGGCGCGCCGGGCGCGG
>DWQT01003812.1:0-11980 GCA_018244895.1 Myscelus amystis hages | reverse complement strand
ATCTCAGGTCGACCACAGATGCGCCGCTACCCCTGAGGACTAAGCTGGAATGCCTCGAAAAAGTGTGTCTCCCTTACCACACCCTTCAAACCGGAAAACAGCAGCGCTTAACACTGCTATTATAAGGCAGAAATAGGTGTAACGGTGGTGCCGCCGGAGTCGAACTAGAGGGTTCTACCACCTACAGTCGAACCAGAGGGTTCTACCACCAGTATATTATTTTCTGAGGTGTGTGAAGTCTACTAATCAACATTTGGCGACGTGGTGGACTAAATCCCTCTCGCTGTGAGAAAAGACCTGGTCCGGCAAAGAACCACTAAAAGGTGTTAAAAAAAAAATTAGCTATGGAAGGGAGATTGGTGATCAAAAATAAAGAAATACATTTCGAGATCAATTTCATGTTAGGACATATTAAGAAATGATTTCGGGTGTATTTTGAAGATATATCTAGTAAAGAAGGGACCAAATAGACACGAAGAAAACTCAATCCAACTGATTGTAAACATAATAATACTTTTACTGGTACGTGGACTGGAAAGAAGCAAATGTAATAAGAGATATGATCTGTTGCAGAATAGAATTACTAAGACGAGCTCAAGCAAACTATTGAAAGAAGAAAGTAGTGCAAGAGATTGAAATTTGCGTCGCGAAATTTACGACTGGTAATTAAACAGACAAGTCGCTGTTAGACTTGAAAGCGTAATGTACGTAACTCCAAGATTTCAGTCGTTGAATATTTAATTGCAATATAAGTTCAGAGTTTGTAATATTACCGACTTCCAATATAACGTAACTTCGCTCCAATCTCGAAGCTGTTCCATATTTATGTGCTATGTTGATAAATTCTACTGATATTTGATTTTTTATGAGAATTTCGGAAAAGGGACTTTGGTAGAATTTAGGTTAAGGGATATTCGTTTCGTCGCTTGTTTCTTTAAATTCCAATATTGTTGTAATTGGAATCATACCGAAAGTTTTCTTGAGAAATATTAAAATGGCACATAGAAGTCAGATATTGTAGTAAGTTATACAATTGGGATAAGAAAATTAAATTAAGTCCTTCTATTGTCTTTTCTTTCAGATGCAATCATTTTTCCATCAGCCTCTTATTGTTCCACTGCAACTGTTCCACAAAAGATTACAAGACACAATCACACGCCTCTATCAACATTATGGAGAAACAGCGTTTCTCACGGCGATTAATACAACCGCATCCAAACAACGCACAATATCGCCATTTATTTTGAAAATGGAATCGTAATTTGGAACAGTTGCGGCTATTTAAGTTCGATGTAGGCTGGAAGTTTGCGAAATTACCGTAGGCACCTCTAATGTATCGCAACTTCGCTCGCACCTCCAGACTGTTCCATATTCATCGGTGATGCTGATAACGCTCCCTGATATTTGACTTCACTTTTGGGGTCAACGAGACCGAATAAACGGAGAACTTCGCCAAAGGGACTTTGAAGACTGGCTTAAAGGTTAATTTGAATAATCTTTGGCTATTTTGTTTTTGGTGCTTCGCAACGATATTGAGTGTGTGCGAGTTTATTGGACGCACTGGACCGAATTAACTAGAAGCCATATTAACAGTTCAAAGGGTACCCGACAAACTGGCTTTTGACTCATTTTACATTGCATTACCTTAATAATGATAATATGTTTTATATAATTATCTGTAAGAATAATTTTATCAATCACCCAGTTATGGGCACAATGGAAGATATTTCGCTATGGAATAAATTAAGTTCTCATACTTACTTTCAGTCATAAATGTTTTCAATATTATACTGTTATTTCATTAGTCTTCTGTTCGACTACAGAAGTATCCCTGCTGCTAAACAGCAATGTTTGCTTGTATTTTATTAAACGGAAACACTTAAAATCGTTCTACCTTAGTTTGCAAAAGTAACGCATTTTACACATAAAATACTCGTATATATGTTACATATATGTTATTGTAATTGATTCAGTTTACAGAAGAGTACAGTACGTAGTGACAAGTTATTATCAAGGAGATTGCCAGCAGCAAATATCTGGTATATAAGACGCTTGTAAATAACGCCAATGTATATTTGAATACTAAATTAGAACAGGTTAGGTATATTGTCTGAGAACCCTTCAGACTGATATGAATATTTATCACCATCAATCATTATGGCACGCTCCTTCAAAATGTGTGTTGCTTAGATTAAATAGGTATAACCTGGTACAATACAAATATACTTTATTGTACGCCATAACAAACAGAGACAGAAAGACACACAAGATAATTGAGAGTCATATACAAAAGGCGGTCCTATTGCTAAAAAGCGATCTCTTCCAGACATACTTTGGGTACTAATTCGAGTATATAGCAGAAAGAAAAAGACGGGTAGAGGTGTACAAAAGAAGAAAAAAGAATAGGGAAAGAAGAAACATAAAAAGAGAAGTATGGTGATGAAAGAAAATATATTGACTAACGTCTCTAAGGGTTTGTGTGGAGTTTGTCAAACCACACTTGATCTGAATGACAGGTTTCAGAGACTTCCTATTCAGAGGTACAACATCAAATCAAGAGCCCCCGAAACTAGAGTTTCTAATGTAATGGTATCGAGACTTCAAAATGCAAGTAACAAGATTGAAAGTATCAGAATACATCAGTTGGGTTTCGTGCTCGCACATTTCACACAAAACGCGGGAATGACATTTACATTAACTTAGTCGATATCGCAAAATTAGTTCCTTTTACTCACGATAGGGGCGCTGTACGATTTTCATACATTTTCTTACCATTTTCCGTACGAATACTTCATCGATAGAAGTTCGTGGTAGGCCCACTGATTGTACCGAGTTTAGTATCAACGCTAAATGCGTATACCAGATGCTCAATTTTCCTTATAAAAGTTTGACACTTAGAACTATCGAAATAGGTATACAGAAAATTGTTTACAGCGCGAAGTCGTTACGAGTTTCTGATGAGGCAATTCGCTTCGGAAAGCTTAATTGGTGGGCCGTTGGAACTTTTAATAACAATCGCCTACTTTATTAGGCCCATCAAAATGTTAGTAAATAATCACTAGAGGCTCTCATAATTAACTTCCAAACGTTTCGTTGAGGAATGCTTGTTAATAGATTTATGAGGCGAGTGTGAATTGCCGTTGAAGAGGGTAAACGTAGGCATGAATTTTACTCAAATTGACATACGTAGCGAAGACCAAACGAAGCAGTAGGCTAGAACTAGTACCAAAATACAGTTTGCAAATAATCTTGATATATTGGATAAGGATGCATTTAGTAAACGCCTTTCTAAGCCGTGGGACAGTTCCTAGATGTGGGACATCAAAATATTTAGCATACGAATACATGCTCAATATGAATATTCACGATGTAAATTGTTATCACAATTGTTGATTAGATGCGCGTAGTTTTGCCAGTACTCGTGTAATTTACAAGCGGCTGTATAAAGTGCGTGGGGTATAATCGAAAAATTTCAAGCATGAATATTTAAACGGATGTCCCGAATAAACAAATGAAAGGCCGTTCAATATAATCATATGGTTGTTGCGAACGTTACCGCGCATAATTGGTTTTTAAATAACATTTTGTTGCTGAAATAAATATTAATACAATACAATTAATGTGAATGCTTCGTAACGAAACCGCGGTGATTTTGAAGTCATTTATCATTCACTCGTTAGAAGAGCGAATGATTTCAGATGTTCGAATGATTTCGATTTTATATTAAGGTATAATCTAAATCAATACTATCCCATCTTTGTAATTGATATATGTACTCGTATGTACATGACTAATATATTGCAGTTGTCAATTATGGATACGGATATTCCCTCAAAAGATAAGGGTAGGAATATGGTTAACAAATTTCACACGTTTTAAACAATATTCTCTAAACAATATTAACTCGTTTTAATAAAATCTCGTTTTAAACAATATAAGAGCTCTAAATTGAAAAAGTTTTTCCCAGCTTATTTCACTAAAACTACATGTGACTTTTGCAAATAAGTACCCAGATTTAAACCCCAAAATTGCGGAGATCAAAAAAAGGTAAATCAGTGGAGATTTTTTGCTTTATAAATCAAATCTAAAAAATGTACCAACTAGTCCCCAGGTGGTAGGAAGTATCGTCACTGGTACACTTTGAAAATATAAGCTTTGACGGAGATACATTTAAGGGCAGTCAAGCATAGTCAGATTTCGATCCTGTGGGAATATTTGGATAAAATATATCCCACGTTCATACTGCGGCTTCAAACTATTCCCCATACGGATTTTTATTACAATCGGTCAAGCGGCTAAGCCGTGAAAGTGTGGCGCTTTTATAATACTAGTATTAGTTTCAGACTAGTTGGATTCACTAAATTTCATACGTCTCATATTTTGTGTCTCTTGAATTAAAAACATTATTACACTTAATTGTGATAACATACATATCAATATCTTGTATTTTTGTTGAAATAGTTCATTACCGGTATCGGGTATTTTTCACGATTGACAAAACTACGTTGGAGCTTTGCCACTTGATTCTCGGCGAGCCCTTGCGAAAACGAGCTATTCCAAAAGTCTATTTCATCATCATAAACCCTTTTATAGTTTCTGATGGACACGGGTTTGCCCTCGGTGTGAAGAGGGTAAGGTACCATCTGTCACGCGGGCTAAATACGCAAAGTTCAAACTCCTTGAAGAATATTGCATATTAAGAATTTCTAGTGATGATTTATTTAAATATAGATTAAATACAAAGCACGTCAGGCTTGCAAAGATTTAGATATTTTTCCGCCCGGGCTTTCTGCCTACCACGTTAGGGATCTGGCGTGATGGTTATGTACATATGTATGTATGTATGCATTATTCTTTTTATAAACCTTAGTTTGTAAATAAATGTATTTTAAATATCTTTTATTGTAAATATTATGTATTCATTAATTAGGAATTAGTTTTATTAATTAATAGCTGTAGTACATTTACATGTTAATTAAATTTAATGTATATCTTGCGTTACTTAATCGAATGTTATTTCCTCGTACTAATCTAGAAATACCGTTAAATAATACTATTTCAAAATAACATTGTCCTAACTAATTACATAAATATAATCAGTAGGAAAAACGACCAAATATTAGAATTGTTGAGACAAAAATTGATAACAATTATAAAAAAAACTGTAACTTTTAAAACATTGAACGTTACTCTGAATCGCGTAAGATAGAGCCTATTGACTTATAAGAATGCACGGCTGTCCTTGCGGCAAAGCCTAGAATGTTATTCTATATAGATAGAAGAGTTTTGAGATAAAAAAATATAACTGTCGCAAACTCAACATTATACGATATTCGAAACATCCAGCAGAGAGCTTGGCAACCATCCCGTATATCCATTAATTCATACTGAAGCAACGTGGTAGACTATGATCCAGGCCTTTCGTGGCTGTAGGCAAGATCCCTACGCAGTAATGGGACATAAAAGGACTATCAATGTACTATAATTGCTAACATAGTTATAAACTCTCAAACTCAATTATTTTCTGGTCATATGGATAAAATTATTTTCAAACTAATTTTAGATTAAATAAATTAACTTGTTAGTCAAGTGATTAAATTAAAATTTAAACTGGAGCCAGTTTTTTCCTGTTATTTAAATGAGTATTTATTCAATACTTACTGTATGGGATTTTAAAATTGCTCGCGTGTAAACACAGCTTAATAGTTAAAATGTACCAATAATTAAATTTATATTCATTCATGATATATGCAAAGATATTATGTAATCACATTTCTAATATGTTATTATATCGAAGTTTTTAACATAAGGCCAGAGCAATCTTTATGATCATGTTTTTGAAATTCTTTAAAAAAAATATTACTACGAAAATAAAATGACATTATAAGTAAACTCTCTTATTCTTCAACGCCCATAAAAATCTTATTTTAGAGAAAACTATGTTCGATAAATCAGATTATAAAGTGATAGAATACTTAAGAAGAAATCAGCTCCGATAACAGTAGGTAATAAATATAATCGGCATACATTTATTATCAAACATTAATTTTTTTGTTATGTGCAATTAAACAGTTTTTAAAATAAACGTTATGTCTGTGATAATTTAAAATTAAAATTTATTAAACATGCGCGTCAAAGTTAACGAGAAATGTTCCGTTTATTTAAACTAATTCATATAATATTATCCTATTAAATATAATGGCACATACAATCAAAAGTTATAGACCAACTTACGTCACAATATTCGAAAATCCCAATGCACACACAATCACACACACAAGTCACACACAGCACAGTTTCGTAAAATCGATGTTGCATACACCGTGCGTCGACAGTACGCGCGCGGACGAAATCTGCCCTAAGACTGAGGGCGGGCGGGAGGCGCGCTACGCCCGGGCGGGCAGATAATATTTAGCGTAACAAAAATCACTTCTACATATTATTTATTGCTTACAATACCCAAACTATATATATGAAGGCAATAATAAAGTACACCTATATTATTTTATATATATGTATATACTCGTGCAATAATAATACTGAAACTAAGAATCCTCGCGCGTATGCCAATGGCTTTAAAGATTTTACTCGCACGATAGAAGTTTAATAAAAATATATAAATAATTAATGTTTAATGTAAAATGACTCATAGCAGTTTTTGACAATAATACTAATAAATTATTATTATAATTGTTACTTTTAATTAAGACCACTGATGATAATTAATAGTGTACGTTTATTTTTAATCCCTTTTATAATTAAATTGAGACTGTTTAAGGGCATAATACAGTTCTTTGCAATGTTAACCTGCACTATACAATTTTATGGACATTTTATTACTTAAACTTAAATTTACATCGCTATACCGTTGAAGGAAAACATTGCGAGGAAACCTGCAATCGTTAACAATGTTGCAAAGTAGGTTTAATATTATAGTAATTCATGAAATGTGTGAATTCTGCCAATTTGCATTTGGCCAACGTGGTAGAGTGTGGCATAAAACCCTTTCAACATGAAAGACTCGTGTCCAATATTTGAACGAAAACCCGCGAGGAAAGAATACTTTATCATACAGCCATAACTGCGGGAAAGTAATTGTCAGAGCATTCCCTATTTTATTAAGCCCTTAAATCGTAAGTAGGACACGTAACGTTCGGGTTACGAGACGCGAATGATAAATGATTTGCTTAACGATAATACGTACGAATGTTTAGATAATGTCGTGTTTAGTTGGGAAGGAGGATAACCGTGTTTGGAAAAGCGACGTCTTTGTGACAATTTTTATATTCACCACTGAACTGTTTATTTGCACGTGGAGCTAGGTGTATAGATTCGATTCCCATTGAAACGGAAATTCTTGCGATGAGCGTCAGCGTTTTTTGTGGTTGTGAAGTCGTTTTCGTATGTGTGTGTGTGTGTGTGTGCGTGTGTGCGTGTGTGTGTGTGTGTGTGCGTGTGCGTGCGCGCGTGTGTGTGTGTGTGTGTGTGTGTGTGTGTGTGTGTGTGTGCATATTTTGTTCCACAGCTCGCTAGCTTCTGGAAGACACATCGTTAGAAACAAGATGTTTTTTGAGAACAAATTTTATCCGTATCTTCTCCGTACATAAATATTTAAATATATAAAAAAACAACAGTGCATGCTAACAACTAAAAGCGATTTCTTATCGCCAATGGAACTAAAGCTCGCAACAATGGCAGCGTAGCTTCTTACACATCCGCGAACCTCACACCGGAACGTGGCCCGAACGTAATTCAACGTCAACCTAATAAATAGACACACGCAGAGCGTTTGTGCAACTTTATTAGCCACCGTTCAACCGTTAGTGCAGTGGTTATGTGTAGACGTAAATTAATACGCCTTGGAAGGCATGCGAACACTGATGTAATGATCGCATCTAGTTAAAGAAAATTGTTTTTTTTTCTTGAGCGCTATCAAAGCGTTGAGAATTTTCGTTACACTTTGTAAGAATATTTTTATCCGTTTTAAACCTTTTATGCATATTGAGCTACTGTTTGTGTATCGACTTTGAAATAATCTACATGCTCAGACTTTTCCATTCGCAAATAGTTATTCAGCAATATGCCATTGTGTGCGCTGAAAATATGTTTCGTGCTGATGAAAGCCTTCAAAATTCCAAACTCGATTCGTATACGATGACGTAATAAATGTTTGGTACTTTGTATCACTATTACTCAGGTAATATTAGCTCTAAAAGCTCAATGTATTTAAAGTACAATTTTAGACAGGTTTCGTAGTTTTCGCAATACAAATGAAGTTACGCCCTGTTGGGTGTACGCAATAAATTGGAGTAGAAATCAATGTTTTTAAAACAATTTCTTTCGCGCTGAGGCTTCGGTCGCGTGAAAATATACATTCCGTTATCGAAGGTAGGCTAGTGAAATTTCATTTCCTTGACGGGGTTCAAAATACATCACATAATCCGACTGCAATGTTTACGTATTTACTGTGTAAGAAAACTATTTCTTATTACAATGTTTGTTTTACAAAATACAGAACTGTACGATATTTCATGTTTCACGATAAGCGAGCGCTTACAAGTATTATGCGGGTAGTCCGGACAAACAAACTAATGTCACCTTATAATAGTATTCCTAGAACTTATAAGATTTCACTCAGGTCACCGCGCAATGACTAATATATATTTTCTTAGTCTCTCGTCAGAATAGAAAATAGCTTAGAATCGAATATAAATTAAGAAACTATTAATACTATAATTTTTGGTACGAGTTTTCTAGTTTCAGGGATTATCTCCAACAAAAAAATGTTAACCTTTTTATTATATAATAACGGTAGAACTTAAAAACAAGTTAACTTACATTCGTATAATCGGATTTCTTGTTTTTGATGTTCAAAAAAATTTCCATACAACATTAATAATAATACACCGGTAAAGCATTTCGTGGATTCAAATGTCGCAGACGGATTTCACCAGTCGTTGGATCATACCAAAAGCTCGTACCGTGAACTTATATCAAAAGCTTCGCGTCTTAAATCGCTCCAGGAAAGGCGGACCGCTGTTCGTAAGTGATTAATTTCGACAAAAATTTCAGTTCAGGTTACCCTCAACTTTGAGCTTGAAAGTCGTAGCGTTGAGAGCTTTCAATGGAACGTCAAGGAATATAAAGCTTTTGAATGTCTTTCTGTAAAAGCACAGCGGTAAAATGCCATCAACTAATTGATTTGTTTTAGCATATATATTATGTAATGTAGGAAAATAGAGAAAGAGAAAGAGAGAGAGAGAGAGAAAGGTGGACGAATATGACAGTATAGACTACAAACACAAAAAATACCTACCTACAAAATTACCGTCAGTTGTACCTACGGAATGATAGTAGTTCAAATGTACAGACAGCGAGAAAAGTGATAGGAGTTGGATGGTAGGAACCGTCACGTAAGAAAAAACCGTTATGTCTTCTCCACGCGATTCTGTGCCTCTCGGTTCGTTACATTTCTATTTTCTATATAGTTTTCAATGCAACGAATCAAATGGAAAGGTTACATTAAATAGTTAAGTATAAACATTCATATGTTAATAATGAGAGGGTTAAGAAGAGAATTATTTAATGGTAACAGAGAACAATCAGCTGGCCGCGTACAAGGAGCAGGGTCGGAGATGCCTAGACCGAGAATAGACATATAAATTCATCGTTCTACGTGTTATTCCGCTCGTCAATAGCACCCAAATCCTATACAAGGATCCTTGGAGAACCGTTTTCGAATTTGCTTCGCAATATCCGTTACTTATTACCCCGACCTTAACCGCTTCATCCCCCTGTATAAGGTACAGGGGGAAACTATTTAACACGTGTCGCCCGCCGCAACTTAATTTATTTCGACCGAAAAGTACAAATCTCCTTCGCCTTTGAAACATTCAATTTCGTTGCGCCAATTCCGATGCGACAAAGAAATTGTGACCTCAGTTCTTGGGTGTTACGGGATACGTGACCTCGAAACGGAAAGGTGAATGAGTGACCCGGAGGTCAACGTAAAGATAATACCGCTAAGCCTAGTTTCTCAGATTTCGCAAGTAGATTCTTTATATAGCGAAGTGAGTACTAACATTTTTTTCAATTCCACCTGTAATAGACTAAAATAAAGATAAGCAGTAGGAAAATTTGTCACTTTTGAAATTTATCACTGGGTATTGTAAATTCAAACTTTTGATTATTTAAAAAAATATATTGATGTGACAAGTGTGATGAAACTCTAACAGGAAGTACATACATATATTATCGGACAAGCTTTCGTTTATATAGTTGCTATGAATCTCAAACTAGCATGAAATATTTATTGGCACCCCCTAAAGGGTCCGTTTTGTCCGCAGCCGCGATTGTGTGCGCCCAAAATTTGATATTTACTTTTTATCCGCCAAACCCACTCCGACACACAGTAAAGCAGCCAACTGGTACAGTCGTAAATTTTTTATAGCACCCTGTATATTCAGAGGAAACAATAGGGGAATGTTATTGAAATACTTCGGGTATGCTTCAACCGGTTTAGAACAGACCAATAGATTTATGTAGCTTTTTGGTCAATCAGCAAGTACCTACTAAAAATATCCTAAAGAGATATAAAAGAAATACTAATGTACTGCAACTAATACTAATGAGATTAAGTTTAAACAACAAACAAACAATATTAAAACTGTACGATTAAGATGTTCTTAGGCCAATTACCGTTGCGTCGTTCTTAACTGTTGATTGTTGTAAAGCTGTAAAACACACGGGCTACTGTTTTCGCGGAAACCATCCAATTTTGATTTTGATGGGCAATGAAACGTTTTAATCAAAAAAGCTCCGTAGACGAGCAAAATAAAGGCAAGTAAAGTAACAGCTAGTACAATATGAATTATACAACATAATCGATTTTCTTTAGCACGAAAGGGAACCTCCTTCCGGTCGCAAATCGCCGCTTTATTCCATAACAATACTTTTGAGGACTCTATCTATTCATATTATTATAATCTGTGAACTTCCCGTGTCTGAAGAATGAAAATATTCGAGTGAATCGCGGCTTGAAAATGTTATTGGAAGATCTGAATTCCATTACGTCTTAGCCGTTGCCCACCCACGTCGATGCGTTGGTGAAAAGGGACAATTGATTTATCTTTCGTCCCTTTCATTTTTCCACTGCTGGACAGGGGTCTCCTGTCAGTCACTGTACGGGAATACTCTACCAAGTTGGTCGAATGCGGATTGGCAAACTTCAAATCACACATATTACACGCTTTATAACATTCTCTAAGGCATGCAGATGTTCCCACGAGGTTTTTCTTAACCGTTACAGCTAAAGAACTTTGAATTCTGAGTTATAAAACGCACGTAACAAATCAGAGTTGCGTCTAGATTTGAACCTAAGCCATGCGGATCGGGACACTGAATTTCAAAAGCTTATCAAAAAGAAAACAAAAAATCGTCCTGCTACCATCGAGGTCATAACCTTGAGAAAAAACGTCAAAACGACCGTGACAAAGAAAAATATAATAACGCTTAATGGATCTTGAGAAAAGGAACGCGAGAGATTTTTGAGTTTTCGGCACATTAATTAACGCAGGATAAAGTTATGATAGGGTACTATTAAGACGGGCAATTATGTTTGGAGCGATGTTAGCGAAATTTAAAAAGAACCCTCTACAATTCATTAATATCTCGAAATGCTCCGACACCTTTCGTCCTAATGAACTTTAAGGGTTTCGTAAAAAGACGCGCAGTTTGGCAACTTTCAATCGTTGATTTTGGTAATCTTTCCCAATTGAAACGTTTGAATTTCTCCGTGCATCATTAAGATACTGCCGTTATATGACGTCAGCATTTGACATGTCATCTTTATCTTTATCTTAACATAATATAAAAACAAAGTCGCTTTCGCTTCCTGTCCCTATGTATGCGTAGATCTTTAAAACTACACAAAGGATTTTGATGCGGTTTTTTTAATAGATAGGGTGATTCGAGAGGAAGG
>DWQT01003811.1:0-11982 GCA_018244895.1 Myscelus amystis hages | reverse complement strand
ATAGGACTAATAAAATAATTGGAGAAAATATTTTAAATTAACAAAAATGTGGACCACGTACATCTATATAAGTAACTAGCTTTTGCCCGCGGCTTCATTCAGAGTAAAACAATTCCCTCTTCCCTATACCGTGAAATTTCCTGCTATACTTGGAATATCTAAATTCATATACTACATTTTTACTTATTGGCATTATGAAATTCTGAATAGCAACTGAATATAATCTTCCTCGATAAATGAGCTATGTAACACTGAATTTTTTTTTCAAATCGGACCAATATTTGCTAAGATTAACACGTTCAAACAATCAAACAAACTATTCAGTTTTATATATTAGTATAGATATGTCTCTTTAACTATAATATGTATTAGTCTAAAGCCCAAACAAAGCTCGCAAATATAAAAAATCTAAGAAGCTCAATATCATTTCGTATCTTTCACTTTCTTAAATATATATACGAGTAAAGTGTAGATGAAAAAGTTTCTTTTCCTTACTTATTATTTCTTTCCATCATAACTACGATTCAACAGCATTCACCATTGCTGTCATAAATTTTAAGCGTCTAACAATTGATGAAAGAGAATATCGTCCAAATCTTCGATTTCATATCCAATTAAAATACCATAACAAAATTGGACCTCCGTCAATAGAAGAGAGACCCTTTACGAAACGGCCCACAATAATCGGTTGTATCTTGCGGCGTGAAATTGTAAAAGCTAACCAATGACAGCGAATCATAACAAGACCATTTCAAACACACCGCGCATTTTGTACTTGAGTTAAACATTTTTAGAATTAATACTCGTATTATATGTTTTGGTGGGAATGTATTATGTCATTTATCAAGTGGAATTGTGTGAAATACATCTGTGGGTATTACAGGACTTATCGATTCCATCAGATGCTGTTTCTAGCAACGCCATTAAAACGCTAAGGAATGCATTGTACATAATATTGTGTGTTTTGTGCCCGTTTCTCAATCTCTAACTTAGGAAATTATACGTTAAGAGTTTTGAGTTACGGTTTTTAGGTCATTTATGAAACCATGGCGTGACCTGAATAAAATATAACGGAATACCTACTTACTAATGTATTGGGTAAACCACTCCATTTATCGTGTTACATAAATTATCTTGTGTTTGATGTAACTGCCTTGCTGTTTAAATATTAAAATGAGTACTTACTTTAAAAGAAGCTTAAAAGGTAAAGAAGGCATGAAAAATTAAACAAATAACATACCTATTTACTCATATGTATAAAAATTGTACTATTCACTACTAAAGGGTTTCTGTACCTGTACCCCGTAAATTGTTTCTTCGGTAGTAAGAAAATAAAATAAAAAGTATGATAAAATTATTATTTTCTCTTAATTGTTAGATAGCGTTCCTACAAGTTTTCATTGTCTAAACAAACACAATCATAATGAGAAACCAACATTTAAAGACCAAGTCTATATGTAATCAATAATTTAAGCTGTCATGAAAAGATTTCTAATAAACGGAATCAGTCGTTTCTCCTCAAAAAAAATGTTTCATTTTAATATAAACGACCCTGTCAGTTCAGTGAGCACGAAATATCTGAATCGGTTAGTGTAATAATTTGTAGTGACATTTTTTTTCTGCCCTGCTTAACATCTGCCGCCACGCCTGTTGCCGGACGTAACTACGTATTTTTCACATTATTATGGGAGCACGGAATATTATAAATATGAAATGACAAGTCGACAGTAAAATTTATAGACTTACATATAATAGTCGCTCTAACAATGAAAAAGTTTCTATGCAAGAAACATTTCTACTTAGATTCCTTAGCGCGATTCTAATAAACTACCCGAATGTTCACTTCTCGCATGAACTTAATAAAAATAACTAATTAATCGTTATTAAGGGTGATAGAATCCTCTGTGGTTCGACTCCGGCGGCACCACCGCCACACCTATTTCTGCCTTATAACAGCAGTGTTTAGCGCTGCTGTGTTCTGGTTTGAAGGGTGTATTAAGGGAGACATACTTTTTCGAACCGTTTGGGTTGGGGGGCAGCGGATAGGAACGAGGTTATTACAAAAATATTAATTTTAAGGTCTATTCGAGGTATAAAGAAAATTATTCAGGTATACGTTTTTTATTATGATTTTTTTTTATCAATAAAAAAAGCTACTTAACAAACTTATCAATTCTATTTTATTTACAACTCGCGGTGCTCGCGCCTTCATCCGCATTTGAATTTAACAAAAAAGTTATTGTTAAAAATTTAAAAAGTAGCCTAATTTACTCCTAATCACATCAGCTGTCTGGCAGTGAAAGTCCCGTCAAAATCGGTCCAGCCGTTCCAGAGTTTAGCCGGGACAAACAGACAGACAGAAAAAAATTGTGAAAAATGTTATTTTGGTATATGTACTGTGTATACTGTACATATTTATGCATTTAGTAAAAAGCGCTTATTTTAATATTACAAACAGACACTCCAATTTTATTTATGAGTACAGATGATTTATAAAAAATGTATAATGTATAACGGCAAGTTATACAGTGAAACTGTTTTTTGTAGGATAATAATAATCTTACATTATGGAAGTTTTGTCTCGATTAGGGCACCCCTCCGCATGGTCCCTTAAGGAACTACGTTCCAAAATCATTATCCGTATACTGTGGCAGCCTATAATTGATGGTAAACTAAATAATACACTAAATATGTAATGTCAATATTATTTTTAGCTTTAAACTCTGTGCTACCCGTGTTGGGTGCCCTTAAATAAATATGATTCAAACACAAAGACAGACGTTTATCTGCAAACTTCGTGTATATTTAAAGACTACAGAATCATTAGTTCATTTTGTGCTAACTGTTTTTAATTCTGTAGGCCACTAAAGGCAAAGTAATGATTAAAGTAATATTATAATTGTGTCCAATCTTTAAACATACACGCATCCGTGCAGATAAACATCTCTGTTTGTGTGTTTGAATTGTAGTGTATGACTCGTGTCGGTTGTTCCAGGTGTACAAGACGGCCGTGGAGACGGCGATCTTGTTGTTGCGTATCGACGACATCGTGTCGGGCTCCAAGCGGCGCGACGGCAAGGAGCCCGCCGCGCCCGCGCAGGCCGCCGCCGCCGAGTGACCGCGGACGCCGCCCCCGCCAGCCCTACACCCACTTGTGCTCGTATCGAACGTGTCGCTTTACAAATGTTGCCTTAAAGCCCTTCTCGCACATTAACGGTCGTTGACTGGCCTCGTGGTCGAGCGGTTAGAGACGCTGACTGTGAAACCGGAGGTTGTGGGTTCGATTCCCATCCAGAACAAACATTTGTGTGGCGAGCACATTTGTTTGTTCTGTGTCTGGTCGTATTAAAAATATATATGTATTATATAATATGTATATATGTATGTTTATCAGCTGTCCGGTTACCATAACGCAGATATTAGATTGCCTGATTTGGAATCAGATAGCCGTGTGTGGAATTGACCTGAGATATTATCAACGGTGTCCCTACAAATGGTGTTGTGTGGTACGAGGCATCTATAGATTTTATTACACAAATTTACTCGTTGCAGCTGCATTAGTGATTTCGCTTTCGATTCATGACTAAAACCGTTAATGTTCCGCTAAACATAAGTACGGCACAGGCAGTGGACACTGTCTATGTGTGAAAAGGGCCTAACACTGCTGTCCAGTCGACCGATTGACATTACTCCGTCAGTCGTCTTCCCATACGATTCCATACATAGTCTTACACGTCAATAGTAATCGCTAGAACATGTTGGAATGTATTTTGAATACACAAAAGTGCTCCATACTAAAACAATTTCACTCTGTACTTTAACCGTTTTGTAATAATTATAATTTTTTTGTTAATTGTAATTTTAGTTTTCATCATTATTATAATTATAATGGTCTTTTGATGTGCGCTAGTATGAAATAAAGTTTGTGTTGTTTTCAAATAACAGGTGCTGTGATGTTTTTGTTTTTAATGTAAGAAAGTAAAGAACAGGGCTAGTGGATATTGAATTATATTGGTTTATGATCCTTTCACAGTAGTGGCTACCGTTGTATGTATGTCTATTGTTAGCATGGGATAAACAACGGCTTTACGTCTTACATACATTTCATATATGTACTTGATTAGAACTAGTGTGGTAGCCTGAGGCCTATATTCATGTGGAACAGGGATCATCTTGTCAGACAGATTTGCTTTAGGTGGGTATCGAACCCACAACCCTGACCCCACCAGCCAGGCTCACTAATCACCGTACTAACGGATCTGTGAAATATTCCAAATTGTTACCAGTGCTTGTTATGTGAAAATAAATATAGAAAATGGGAGTTTACAATAAATTAGTGCTTACAAAATGCTTCGCCTGTATATGTTAAGGATTCTTTGTAATTATTATTCTGTCTTAATTTATTGTCACCAGTGTGGGTTAATTTTGTTCTGTACGGTCACATACTGCTGTTAATGACTGCATTTAATTTGTCGGAAATGCAATTTTAATATTAAAGAATAATAGTATTAAAATTTTATATAGTCTACTATTTCGATGTTTTATTTTTGAAAAACCTTGCCAAGTAGTATAATGGATAAATGTTTGAGTTGGTTAAAATTGATGGGTTGTTTTATTGATCATTGGGATTACAATGATAGTGTGAGGAGACCCTGATTTTGTAGTGTTTATTTTTTTTTAGTTTTTATGTACTGGCATCAAAGTAAAATTTAAGATTACTTTAATAAATGGTTTTTGTCTAGCTATAAATGTGGATATATTACATTTATGTTATGATTATTAAAGGTCAAAAACTAAAGCGCTATTAAAATAGGAGCGGCGAAGAATTGACCTTGTAGAATATTTTTAACAGTGTCAATTAGCATTTGAATTGATACATATTTTAGTTCGCGTTGTGTAGGTGTGATGCGAGCGGGCAGTGGGAATGGTTGGCTGTGATTGGCGATAGACACGGTCCGGAAGAGCCTTTGTTGGTGTCGCAGGCGATACCCGAAATGTACCGCTAGGCCGTCACGTATCCATTGACGTTCGATCTACAATGATTTACCGTCCTTTGCTATTTAATGTGTAGGTTGACTGAGTAATGCTCGAAGGAAAGTACTTTTATAAATATGTAAAATCGCTACTCTGAATGTGATAGTAGAAAATTGAAAAATATAAACGCTGACTGAATTTTAATTTTGACAGTAATTATTTTGTTATTTGGTTATGTATGACACTGTACCAATAGTAGGTAACGAATATTATACGGCACAGTGGCGCCACCAACCCGAGTTTTTAATGTTTTGATAGACTGAAATAAAATATTGGGATAATTAAAATGTTTTAAAACATAATATTCTTAATGTGTAGTGACTTTTACAATTTTAATATGATTACTTTTAATTGATTTTGATGGGAGTTTCGTTTGTTTCTTCTTAAATTAATTCATTGGTTAGATTTGTATTTTTGGCGCCAAGGACAGTGGCGCCACAGAAAGGTTATCGAATTCAAAAAAACGCGGGAACTGGAGGAAAATGGAATGAATGAATGCTTCTCATTTTAACTTTTTTTAACTACTTTTACTTACCTGGCATGTAACTAACTTAACAACGAATATAACCTTAGGGTATTGGCGTGATGGTTATGTGTTTATGTATGAATTTAAATGATGGTGTTTGATTGAAAATAATAGGTATGTAAATATGTACAAAAATATTATCTTATTCATTAGTCTTTTATTTATTTACTTTTTGGAACACGCCATTGATAGTACAATAAAGTTATCAAATGCTTAATGAAAATTTCTTAAGATTTGACCTGAAGATTTTCGATGATCAGAAAAATACGCATAAGGCAAACAAATGTCGAAATTTAAAGGCAGTGGAAACGCATGTTCATTGTGTCCACAAACAAAAAGATCGAAGTGCGTGACCGCTTGGCTGTCGCGGCGCCCGCGCTCGCCACTGCATTGCGGGACCCGGCCGCTGCGCCTCCTCTGCAGCAGCTGCTGGACTGTGCTCAGGTAACTATTGCTATAATTTTACTAGAACATAATTATCATTATTAATTCACTGCCGATTTGGGAGACAGAAAGATTCGGAAAGCGTTTGAAGAAAGTGGTAAAAGTGGAGGAAGAACGGTTTTGTAAGGACAGAGATTTCTCTTTCTTCGCCTACCGTATTCGCTACTCATTTCATAAAAGTATGTCTGAATGAATGAATGAGTCTATATTGACGTTTACTTGTCATGCCTTCAGGAAAGCCGTTAATTATTAGACAATATTGTCCTATGATTATCAGCCTTCTTTATTAACTCTAGGGACATTGATATAAATATTTAAGAGTATATGGTACAACTACTGTGGATAAAGCGGCACTACTGGTATTCTGATGTGCAACAAATTCCTGGCATACTGATTCGTCCATCACTCCACTGCCAGTCACTACATAAATGTGTAAAAATGAGACAGATTTTCAAATTTGAAAAAAGAATAGTGTTTTTGGATTGGTCACTGCTACTGAAGTACTGTACAATGAGATTTTTCGCGTAGAACTATAAGTTCCTGCGCATTATTTCACATGGCTACCCCAAGTTGCCCGACTTCGTCACCAGTCGTAACTATTGCTAGTCATCAGAGCGGAGAGGCCAAGGTTTGTTTTGTTTCGATTTCAATGGATTTTCGATTTTCAAACTGTTTGCCGATGGCTACTAATTGTTTACTATTGAGTATTTGGTAACAATTTGGGTTACTTTTAACAATGCTGTGGCGATAATGTGGTTCCTTCCTTCTGAGGTACATGCGGCTCTTCGAGAAGGGCGCAAAGAGGTCTCTCCATGAAAGAACACAACGTAGTTGCCTCTGTTCTAAAAAGGCAATAGACTAAGACCATAGATCAAGGGCCAGGACCAGGGACCAGTTCCCATAAACCATCAGGTCGCCTCCCTGTCTGTGTCGTAAACTGTATAAAAAAATGCAAATCGAACCTGACAAACTATCCAGCTAAAATCAAGTTACAGTAATTTTATGTCGTTTATTTCAATATTCATTTATTCTTTACTGTGATCAGTAGGTACAGGGCGTATTTAAAGCCACGTGGCATTTTCAACCAGCTATCCCAAGCGACTATGAAAAGTTATCTTCACGTGAATTCCATGGATTTGTGTTAAATTAATTTAATAAAATTAACTCTCATTAAATATTAACAACTCAGTCATTCCATTCCCGTCGCTTGCATAGCGAGGATGCAACGGATGCCATGACAATGAAATGAATGAATGGGATGAATGAATGAACTGTACCAAACTAGGTCAGTGTTCGTAATGTCAAATCAATAGGATAACGGATTTTATTCAAAATAGAATTCGTCAATGCGTTAATAGTTTATGGAGCGTATCGTACTATTCCAGGGCGACAACTTTTGAGCGTGGGAGTTTTAACAAGCAGGCTTACTTAGTATTGTGCCAATGCTGACTTTATATCGGTTTTTTACTACTGCGTACGTTAAGTTGTCTAGTACTAGATAAGTGGTTACTAATATTTAAAAAAAAGCTTTTTGCTTTGACCACTTTTTATCTTTTCTTTTCATGTCCTCATGTTATTTTTTTTTTATTATATACGGTGTATGTTGATTTCTTTTTGCTACATATACTGGATGAGTAATTTTTTTCATAGAGATTTTTCACCTTATAGTTAAACTTACATTACATCACTCTTGATATTTATACTGATATGCTATAATATGCGTGAAATAAATTTAATTTCGTATATTATTTGTTGTCAGCGATTTTGTTTCGTGTCAGTGATTTAGTAACACATTATATTATGTATATAAACAGTAGTAAAATACATCATTCAACACCAAATAAACGAGCTATCTAACAATTTTCCTTATGTTATAAACCAATATTAAAATTTCACACAGTTATTCATAGCTATTATGAGTTCCTAAATATGTATATTCGAATTTCGAATGTCGCGAGGTCGTCGCACGATGCAAAAATATTCACGCTTTGCTGGCCATTCGCGGCTTCCGTTTGATTTCATCACATTTCCGGTTCGACGCGCGTACGTTGGCTTTACGTGTATTATAAATTGTGATAAAAATTATTTCCAATGCCATCTACATGATTATTATATGTATGTATACTATAATTGTATTATAATTAGCCATCGTGTCATGGACATTGTGTAATAAACCAATTTCTGTCGTCACCATTTTATTATGTTGGTACACTTGAAGCAGAAGTCGTGTAATTCATACAATAATTAATTATCTTTATGGGATTCGAAATTTAAATTACTTCTCGTCACCTGATTTGTTCATGGTTGTTCTATTTTAAAATTATTTGACCGTCTTTCTAATTCCTTGATGTACGCCTAAACTTTTCGCTAATAGGATCAAATTGGCAATGTTTCAGATCATTACGTGGAAGTCAAGATGAAGAGTTCAATATCTATGGTATTCGTGCTAGTACAAATTCTACGGGCTGTCTCTTGTTTGGATTTAACGCGTGCTCACGAAGATCATACAGAGGTGGGAAAAATAAAAGTTAAGGATAAAAGTTAAATAAATTGTCAGTTTCCTCTTGCATCATTGCTGGGACGCTTCAAACTGTTCCAGTGAGGATTAGAGATACATATTATACCCCAATCAACATACGTCTTTGGCATTTCAATATTGAAACCGGAATTAGTCAACTTAAAAGACACAACAATTAAATTTGAATGAAAATCCAACATATAAAAGTGTATATATGGTTGTCATTCTAACTATGATGTGTATTTTTAAATTTCAGTACAATTTAGCAGCAGCTAGAGATCGTAGAGATGTAATCGAAGAAGAGAAATACTATAATATACGTACAGAGAACAGGAAAGATCCGGCGAACCAGCCCTCGCCCTGGCTGCCTGGGTCTCTGCCCGCGGAAGACGATCCCACCACTAAAATATCAATCACCAATGACAATCCACAAGTTCTATCCCTATATCAGACTACGGAGAGAGTCACAGACAGACCGACCGGGAGAGGCGCTAGGGCGTCTAACGAGAATTGGATCAAACTGCCGTTTCCAAGCCACGATGATCAAAGAGACGACATCCTAACTCCACCGCAGCCTTCCGGCGAACTGATCAACTCACGAATGCCCAGGGTGAACTTTGTGACGCAAAACAAACAATTGGAAGCGTCCGAATCGAGGAACGACAAGGAATCCGTCCAGAGAACGGCGCGAAAGGACGACTTGAGGACCGAATTCGTGAGACCCGAAGCGGAGGAGAGGTCCAAACAGTACAAGCCGGTCTACCCGAGGCAGGCGGTGTATTATCCAGAGGACCCGAGACGACAGATGCCCTACGAGGACCGATACTACGGCAATGAGGATTTGTACAGACGCGATCCGTATTACGACCTGTACGACCGCAAGCGATACTACCCCGGGTATGGGCCCAGAGTGGAGAGATACGATGACGGGTATGACAACTATGTACCACGTAAACCGAAGAGGATTATATACTACGCCCATTTGCCCGAAGTTGTCCGAACACCGCCCAGCGTGGATCTGAGGTACCGTTACTCGGTGGATCCTTACAGACGGTTCGACGAGGATTACGGCGCGAGATCGGGTAGATACGACTACAGATTCAGAAGCAGATACCCGTACTCGCCCTTGCGGAAGGAGGACAGGAATTACAGGGATCTGATTGGCTCCAGCACGGTGAATAAGGACAAAAAGGTGGACGACAAAGTCACAGCTGCAGCTGTTTTGCCGCAGAAAGACGATAAATATAAAAATTCAGCAGCCACCAATAAGGTGCTCAGTAAAAATGTTGCCAGTAATCAGTACCGGGATGGAGATTACAGTTTTAACGATCAGGTTTCCCACAAGGCTTTCCAAGATATAGTCAGGCCGGAGGATTCGTACCTTCGGTTTGAGGAACCCTTGTTCCACCGAGCTATAGAAGACCCGTATCAAAGAAAATACTGAACACAAACAATCTAACAAATGCCGGTCGGCTTCAATGTATTTATTTGTAATTAAAAATGAGCCTATTTCGCTCGCTATTTGCATAACATGTCGCCAATAAACGTTATAAAAGACCGCTCTTGTTTTAATTATATCGAGGGAGAAGAGTTCGCGACAAATTGTACAAGCAATAAATCGCGCGTTCAAATTAAAACGCGCGAGGGTGAAGATGAATTTCATTAAGAATTAATTAATGTCATTCTTAAGCGTTTTGTTTTTGCGCGCGCTTAAAAAAAAACATCTGCCGCGATGTTGGCGGCGACGCGTTTTCTGAAGGTAATTAAGCAATAAATTTTGCGGCGGGCAACACCGCGAGGTGGAGGCCAATTACTTTGGGCGTTTAAGAAAATGGATGTTCGCTTCTCGAGTGCGCGGCGTTATTACGTGAGCCGCGTGTAAACTGTAACGTTATTTTATACAATTACGTGTCGGCATTATTTACATACACTACAGAATCGTCAGTAAAACAACTGCTTGGTAAAACTAACTTTTTATACATTATCTGTTTAATTAACGGAGTCATAGACAAAAGTCTAGTGGTTTAAATTAGTGATATAGGCAGGTCGTGGATTCCATTCATGTCAAAAACATTTTATGTACACCCAGTTACACATACTATACAGTTATATGAATGGTTATCAGCTATAATTCAGTCGTTTTTTTTGTATTATAGTCTCAGTATGACTCACCCACGGTGTCACATATTGTAATGATAATGGTGAATGCTTTAAAAACAAGAGATGATTTCTATACAATTCTGTTACATTTAAACTTGCCACGAGTACCGCAATCAGACCGCGAACGAGTTACTTTTGAACCAACAACACTAATTACCGTTGAGCGCTTAGAAATCCACGACATGACAGCGTGTAATCAGGGGAATAGATTTGTTTTTTTTTCTTCTTTCTTCTTAAGCGTTACGGCCAGAAGCGTTCGCGGATTAATGGGGCGGCGATAAATTACGCGTAATTAAACGTCTGTTTTGGGGCTCGTACCCCGGCCGAGGTTAGACGACGATGGTGCTCGTAAATCATCGGCCAACGTTGAAGCAGCTGAAGCGTCGTCAAGATGTCGTTACGATTTGAATTAAGAACGCAGGTTTTTTAATTCTCATCTGTGTCAAGAAATTTAGTTGCGTTTTATAATTAGAATACGAAACTATTCAGGCCCTTTAGATATATTTAGCATGTTGATTTTTTTATTTTATTTAGGCACATGTTCATGATAGAATAGCAAATGAAATTAAACAAAATTAAACGGACCAATAGTTCGCATTGCAAGTTGTAATTTTCAATTTCGAATAAGTTACAAATTACTTAATTAACTATATATTTATGGACCTACTATTAACCCTAAAAAAAATTATATTAATAGCAATTATAATACCTTAGGACTTAGTATGGTACACACGACTAGTCTCAAAATAGCAAGAAGATCCCGTTTAAGGTTAGAAAACAGAATTATGTAAACATTTTGTTTTCGTACAGATTTATAGAGAAACATTTACCTCTAGAGACATAATATAACAAATTAATGCTAATCAAACAATCATTTGTCCTAGTTAGGTATCGAACCCCGGCTTCAGTGCCCCGGATCTAATACTCAGTAAACCAACGAACCAGTTAAATAAATATCTGTTATTTAATAAAAGAACTTATATCGTGAGATCTTAATGCAATACATAGATACATTTATTGAGTAAACGGACACTGTACGACCATTGATAAGCTGAATTATTTATATAGTCACTTCGATGAGGTGACAGCAATTTTAGGATAGAAATGGTCACAACCGAGTATTTGTTTAGATAACTATATAGGTATGTGCAAATAATAATAATAATAATAATAATAATATCTTAGGACAATTCCACACACGGCAATCTGATTCCAAATTAGGCAACTTAATGCCTGTGTTATGGTAACCAGAAAGCTGATAAACATACATATATACATATTATATAATACTTATATAGAT
>DWQT01003810.1:0-11984 GCA_018244895.1 Myscelus amystis hages | reverse complement strand
GTGTTAAAAGTAACAGAGCTAGCTTTATTCGCGATGTTTTTCTTCCCCTTTATAATTGATGCTAATCTTAAAAATGCCTGATTTTTTTTTAAAGCCAGATTATATTTATAATTTGAAAGTGCTGAAAGTTTCTTATTTTAAACCTTTTTCACTTTCGATAAATTGCTTTCACATGCAGTGGTGACAGAATGAAAACATTGTATTCGTAGCAATATGTTTCTGAGTTCAGCTTAATCCACTGTTGGGCTTTCTATTGAAACTGTGGTGAGTGTTTCAGTATTAAGTTGCCTTTTCTATCAACGTTAACTTCCTATAAGGTAACTATTAACGCTTTCAATTGACAATATAAAAATGACAGAACATTGTAATGTATAAGAAAACATAGAGAATTGTAACTTTAAGGATTTCAATTGACAATATAAAAATGACAGAACATTGTAATGTACTCGTATAAGAGAACATAGAGAAATACATGTTGATTTGTTTCCCACAGAGTTCGCAACCCGCATGCAGCGAGGTGCACTGAGGGGCGGCGAGGCGAGAGAAATGAATATTTCGGCCCCAACTGAACGCTGTCTTGGACTTGAGTAGTGTTAGTGTACAGAGTAGATATTTTTCATATAGCACCAATAATATGTCGGAACTCCCTTACACAGCTATGGCTTTAGCACGAACCTCTATCGACGAAGTATTCGTATGGTAAACGGTAAAAAAAATATGACAATTGTACAGCGCCCCTATCGTCCGCAAAAGGAACTAATGTAAATGTCATCCCCGCGTTTTGTATGAAATATGCGAGCGTGAAACCCAACTAGTGTATTCTGGTACTGTCAATTCTGTCAGTCGCAATTTGAAAACTCGATACCCGTACATTAGAAATTCTGATAAAGTTCACGCTCGCGCTACAGATCCCAAGCTAGGCAGAGTATTAATTATGCTAACAGTCTACATATTATGTATAATAGGTAATTTTTTAATTACACACGATCATAGGACATATTATACAAATGTGCTCATCAAATTATTCGAAAGGTGCTATAAGGATCTTCGATAGAGTATTTTCCATAGAAATTTCTTCTTGTTGCTAAAACGCTGTTTGGATGAAATGCTTGCTTAAAATATTTCCGACAGAATTTTTCTTAGAATAATCTCTAGCGATTTTTAATCTGTGGACTCCGCCATGCATGCGATGTTCATATCACTGGCTGGTGTTCGTTGAAGGCTGAAAACTGAAAAAAGCGAGCGCACGTCGGCACTTGTCTGGCAAGTTGTACAAGCTGGCACTTAGATTAGTTTGCGAGTTCCGTACTTCGGAGTTGCGATAGATGCACTAGTATAGCAGATGAAGTGTTCCAGTCGTGTAAGTGTGCGGAGCATTTTTCAAACAGTTCCTTTTTTGAATTGTATAAACTTTTTTTTTCGGTGTCACGACTTTTATCTTTTCAGTCTTGATAGTATTAACTCTTTCTTTTTGTTACCTAGCCATTTATCAATGTTGTCTTCAAATATACATCCATACGAAGGAGATATCCAATGCATGTTTCTTCAAAGTTTGAAGATTGTTATTAAGTTTGAAAATAATTTCGCTATTTTTGTGTTCTTACCTTTTTTAAATCAATTCTTATTTCAAATGTTACATTTGTAAAACGTTCCTTTTTTGAATTCTATTTTTAAGCGTTCTTTATTTACCAATTACATGTTAAGTTTCTTTTTTGATGCAACATTCGATGCATAATTTTTAAATAATGTTAAAACTTGTTTGTTTTGGTTACATTAAATGTTATTTCTCAACACAGATTTTACAGTTACAGAGTAATGGAGGAGTGCAATTTAAATCATCAGTTCCGTTGGCACACGCTGACGTCCTCGTACATTGTGGTTGTCTGTGGCATAGACAACATAGATCGCGGGCGCGCGGTAATGAATCAGATGTGTATCGGTCGACGTGTGAGAACATACGGCCAAAATACTGGCCGTAAATATCGGCTCGCGTGCGCTTCGATTTAAACTTCGAACGGATTAGAATTGACTTTATAATTTACACACTATTTACTATTTAAACACACTATCCTATCGTTTCTTTTATTAGCATTTATCGATGGTCTATGTAATCATAAGTAATTAACAAAATTTTTACGTATCGGCTAGTATTTGCATAGTACATAGTATTTGAATATAACAGGATTACAAATGTTCCGACAGTATTTAATATTTGATTGGAACTGAATTTTTCAAAATTTAGTGAATATATTGTCATAGTGTAGTGAAATATTGTCTAAAAGCAATAATATAAGGATTAGCAATACCGTTAGAAAAGTGGATAATACATTACATTTAGTCTTCTCGTGTCACAAAGGCGAGATATACGAGTAAAGTTGTATGACCAAAGATTTTTTTAAATGTTTTACCAAATCATAAGTTCTTGTCTATAGTCAATTACCTCTATGGTAGATTCGTGCGCACACGAGGCCCGCCCCGGGCGCTCAAAATAAAAGCTAAACCGTCTGATAAGCGCCGAAATTTTCAATGTTTTCCAAAATTTCCTGCACGTAATAAATATAGTAAAACTCCAAGGTTCTAATGTTAACATAATTTCAAAAGATAGTAATGTGTCTATGACCGCTATTTTTATTATAGCTGCTTTCACATAATATGCTACTTGTTATTGAGAGCAAAAGTTTTGATTTTACTCGTATAACAAAAATACATTAGAATGACGAATTATACGTGTTTGTGTACTATCTTGTCTTCGTATTTTCATAGAAACCACGATAAAGAGAATTCTGCACTTGGGCTGTATGTGTGAAGCGTTGTCTTCGAATCGTGCAAGAACTGAACGCCCACGCGCTTTTGTTCTTAGTGCTCAATCGCCAATTATTTGCTGTGACAAAACAATGTGACAATACAGATTTTTAAAAAATGTAAACAAATTCAAATTTTTATTTTTAGAACGCCAATTTCAATCTCGTTCCAACTTTAAAATTTCCCACTTCCGTTTCGTTTTCGGGGGTTCGCTGTGAAAGTTGCCCGTATGTAAATTTGTTTAGACTGCAGAACGATTATCTGTTTATTTCGTTTTTTGTTTGTGGTTACTGAATGCTGGTGGCTGTGTTGCTTTGCTACATGGAATTGAAATTAGCACCTATTGCAATCGTTAATTGCAGGTAATATCCCTTTCACAATTTAACTGTGTTTAGTATCAATATCTTAATTATGTCAAAGTTAAACCAATTGCGAAAATGTAATTATAAACCTATGTCGTAATTAGCGCAAGTGCCTAATAAACGTTCAATTATGTACACGCATCCGAACGCGAGAAGACTTTTAAACAACAATTCGCCGTATGATCAAAACAAAACGGCGAAAAGTTAACAGCTAAAGTGGAGTTTCGATGTTCGGTGGAGGCGAATCGACGGGATCGTATTCGGTTTAGAAAAAGATAAAAACGCTACGATTCCAATGTTTACGTCTAGTTATTTATTATCTGTAGAAAAATATTACATGTATTTACGTGTAGTCTTTCGGAGCTTTTTTTGTCTATTTCTGGATTGGGTCTCTTATAGTGACATATTCGGTTTAACGCGCTTCGTTAAGTCAAGCAGTTTATTCTAATTCTTAACTATCTTTAAAAGATCGAGGCTTAGGACCAAGGCCGATACAAATACCTAAATAAAGATTCGTAAAAGCGCTTTTGATTTTACGTACATGATAAAGTATTTTTATGAAAATTTTAACTAATGGATATGTTTGCTTTTTATCATTTTCATATTTTCTATTATATTTAGTAATATTTTTCTCTTATTTCGGGGTAAATAAAGCCCGCGAATAAACAGATTTCTTTTTTCTTTAACTCTTTTAAAAACATGCAGTCGCTATTCGATGACGTGTCTTGACCAGCGCACACATGTTTGAAAGGTAAACGCCTTATCTGCCTCGCAATTGAAAAAAAAAAATCCCGCACTAACTTGTCTATTCTTAGAAGGCACAAGTTCTCTTCACACGTGATTATTCACATTTACCGTTACACACGAAAATGTACACCATAGACACGTATCCCGAGTTGGTACAACGGTCAAAGACAATGAGCTCTCTACCTGCGGATTACCATTTCAACGTCCACACATCGCACTTCCGAGAATAGATACCGTAATACAATGGCATAACACTAAACCAATACGGCACTTGTAATGTCAGTGAAGGTGCGGTCATAGATGTGGATATCAATGAGTCACGTTATACACTCGATGTTGTGGCGATAGTCAAATATGTTAGTTTTCGTCCAGAGTAACATTTGTAAGAATTTGTTACGTGTAAATTTATTTCCAGACTTCAATCATAAGCTTTGTTATTTAGAACTGCTATTGCTTATAATACGAAAAATATATAATAGTTGAATAAATGACAGTTTCAAATGACAATTTTCATTCTTTTTTCAAATTCGCTATTAAAATTATTAAATAAAGAATTTTAAAATTCAGAGGATTTCCTTTCATCACCAATACACACACACTCGCGAACAAAAAACATGTATTGAAGTTTTTATACTGGATCATATATAAAGCGTGGGTTGTCATATAACCTAGATTCTAAACAAATAAAAACAATTACTGTATAATGTTAGTTCGTGTTGTTATTACAATGAACATTTCTAAAACCACCGTGTCATGGTTCGGGCTAATAAAGCCACATACACACTAAACGAAGCACACGATTTCGGAAGTCGAGATAAGGCATTAATGGATTGACTGACATAAATGTGACGTCATTCCACATATTTCAAGCGTCGCATGTTAGTAGTGACCATTTTAAACAGACCTATCATCGACTACTGGGACATGAACATTCGGTTTACCACCTCCATACTTCACGCCAGTGGCCTACTTAGTACTTCAATAAATAAATATTAATTTCTGTACGTATCAAAAATGTCCTTGATATTCATTTTAAAAAGCTTATCTTTCATACATTTCAGTGGCTACTGAAAGTGTTTTGATTATTAACTTGACAGGTAATAGTGGTGGACTATTTCATTGACATCTTTGCGCTAACATAAGGCGGCGGAGGGGTCAGGATATGTTGGCGGTTGGAAGGTGGGTTATCAGATAGTTCAAGGGTTACATTTAGTCAACTATGCGTGGCCGGGCTCACGCGTTAGAAGCGATTATGATCGGACGCATTAGCATTTTTTGGTAAGTAGCCGAATTTGGGCTGTCTTGAGGTCATGTGGTTGTGTTGGTGCGACACGCGATCTTGGGGTTTTCTTTGTCTGTAATAGGTTTAAGTACTTACAACAAATAGTAAGCTTTATAATATACATGTAGGTATACTCTAAATATCTTTGCACGCATGAAAAATGTTGTCGAGATCTTGTTTCCAACACATTTGAATGTCTACAAATCGTGGGACTAGAAAAACGAATTAGTTTCATAGTGTGGTGTTTTCAATTTAGAACTGGACACATTATTTACTACATTAATTATCATTTTTATGTATAATAAATTGCTTATTGCTAGATTCGTTTGAAGTACATGTTTAGAATGGTTTTGCTAGCATCAAGGCGGGTCCCTGTCAAGTAAAGGTTAGTATTCGTCAACGAGAAAATTATTACCTATAGGTCCCAGGGTAAGTTCCTATTTTTACACGAAAATGGCGGGTTTCCCTAATTGACTCGTTTCTTTCCTTGACACCTGGACCATAGCGCTACATTTATTCAACATTACGGATTGAACGTTTGAATTAGCGAAAGGTAATTGGGTAGGTGGAGCCCTTTTTGTAGAGACATTATTTTCTATTGAATATTTTTATACTGACAAGTTCGTTCGCCCACTATGAATATTATATATGAGTTAATATACTCGTACGATATAATTATTGTATGTATATATGTATGTTCACGATTTGTATACGTACTGTGCACACGCATCTAATCGGCATGTTATGTGTGGAATTGTATCAATTATAATTATTAATAGGTACAATTAAATGACATTTGATTTGTAATGAATCTCGAATGATTTGTAAATCAGCAATATTTTACTAGTACTTTGTAAAATTGTGTATCTATGAAATAGAAACGCTGTTAAGGACACGGTTGCATTAATAAGGGTGCGTCAGTAATATCTGGAAGGAAGAAAGTGTGTTAACATGTTTATTTTAAAAAGGTTGGTCTGTTTGTTCTCGTTATGAACAGCGCCGTGACGCATACTGTCTACATAGGTGTATTGTTTGAAAGTGGATTTTTTTTTCTGATTTCCCTTGCACCGCTCACCCCATTATAAAACGAACGTGCCGACAGACAAACAGACCTTTACAATGTATGGAAACGTTACAACATTTATTGCTCGTGGGTGCTTAAGTCGTAAAATGTGTTCGTTTGTGCACATTTTAAAAGGTAACACGAAAGGTAATAAGTGTTCATTGAAGTTACGAAATTACCTGTATTTGTTTTCGTTATCTCAGCTCTTTAATATTTACACATTTAAACTCGGATATCAGAACTATGCATACGGATTTATAAATCTAAGCTGTGGTGTGGTAATAATGTCATGTAAGAAACCAAGATGGCGACTACAATTTTGTTTTTGTCACAATTGTTTTTGTCTTGTTCAATAAATCTTTAAATCTTTAAATTACGTTTTAATGAAATGTTTTGAAGTAAATATAAAGATGACAGCAGCGGTAGGCTAGTGATTTGAAATACAGTTCGTGGGGTTTGTTGTTTGGTGACTCTCTGACTTGTTAGGTGCATTTTATAATTTAAAATATAAATATCACTAGCTATGACGGCGAAGGAAAAGATCGTGAAGAAACCTGAAAGAAAGATGTTATAGTTTATCATGTTGTTGCGGTGTGCGAAATTCAATCCACACTCAGTCAACATGGTGGATTATGGTTTCAAACCGTTTCACTGTGAGAGGAGACCGGGGCCCAGCAAGGATAGAAAATATAACGCAAAGCTATGATAGGTGCGAGTTGATTACGTTTTTATTTAAAGTGCAGTGTAGCGTCAAGTATCGATCACACAAGTTTGTTTTAATGAGGGTTACGAAACAGTTTTGGGGTTGTGATTCATTAAGCGCGATATATCGTCGGCTCATACGGCCGGAAACTCTTTTCGAGCGCAGACCAGCTATCCTACAGAACATCCATAGATAAGTAAAAACAAATAAAAAAAAAATGTCATTATCTGTGCTTGTCAAACTGACGTATCTAATATTTTGATCTGTGTTTAGAAAAGGAATGCATAGGAAAAAGTCTGATTTGCTGTGTGTTGGAGGTGGTTATTTTAGTACAGCTCTTTAAGAGTACCATGATTTGACGTTTACTCACTGTAACAATTTTTATATTACTTCCTATTTTTGTTTGGAACATTATTACCTTGTAAGAGTGAATCTTATGCGAAGGAATGCACAGCTTTTGGATAACGGCAAGTAAACTTGGGACAAACCGAACTCTGCTATTTCTATGTTTTATTTTATTATTAATTTGAAAGACTTCTAATTTATTTCTTTCACTTGTGTGCTACTATAAATGTCACGTCATTTATATCAATGCGGTCATTTGTATCAATACGTTTATCTGTCTTTCTGATCAAGTTTTCTTTATTTCTTATATTCCGAGCGATCTTTCCTTGGATCGCTCGGAATCCTCTTCAAGACTGTTAATAAAATGTGACCTTTCTACCCATTATCTGTTCTGTTCATTTATTGTCGATTCAAATAGCGCAGCACGCAAGCACCACACGTGCCTTATCCACGACAAATGCAAATGAATAAATAGGCCTTCATATCAATTGTAAACAGGTTGATTGCGTTTTTTAAAAAATCGGTGTTCCTTTTTTAAAACAGCTTCATAGCAATTCTAAATTAAAATAAGAATATGAATGATTAAAGTGTCAATAAAAGATATGACAATTGCGATGTCACTTTTGGTCAATCCTTATAAGACAAATAAACAAAAAGTTTTCTTGTTAGAACTGGATTATATCTGCATTATAAACTATTTTCATGTATAGATTTATAGATAATGAGAATCTGTTTGAATATCTTTTAGCTGTGTTCAGTGTAAAACTACTCTATGTAAAACATTTTACGAGTTGTAGGTCTAGTCTATTTGAAGCATCTTTTCAGTCTTTTTTTCGAAGCTGAAATGAATCACCCTGTACACCAATTTAAACGGTAGCGCAAATTCGGGCAGCCCGGTGCCAGGCCGCGCCGGCCTCACCCTGTATAATTGCCCGTCTGTCTTCCACGTGTGTGTATGATTACTAATCTATACCTCGCTCACTAAAACATTCGTGATCCCTAAACGTTGGATCCGCACAGACACGATCAATGTTGGCCGTTTTAAATATTTCTCGTTATACCACGTTCGATGGAACCGTTCATGTCAACGATTTAGGACCACTCGATGAAAAAATTGCCCGCAAGAGTTTTCTTACTCAAGTTTCACTCGATATGAAACCGTGAAGTTTAAAATTGACACAAAGTTTCACGGTGCCTGACTCTTTGGACATTTTTAATTCTCAATAGGCAACCTGTGGTCCACTTTGTAGGATAGGTAAGTATAACTAAATATTGCCTAGGCTGAAGTTTTTGTGAAAGATTAAAATTGAATGTTTATATGGCGTGACATAACGAGATCGATGTAATCTAGGCGAATGACAAAAAAATCATGTTCCGCAACAGCACTGGCCGTGCAATTTTGACACTGTGTAGAAACGGTATGAATAATCTCTCGAAAACGATTTTATGGTCGATTAATTTGCACGAAACGCCGGGGTCGACACGGTGAGGACATACGGGCTTCGTCGTGTCGGAGTCGCCTCTACCCCGTACATCGCGACCGGCGACCGTGGGACCGACAGCTGCGTAAACGGAACGCAGCTGTGGCGAATCGATTAGCCAGAATCGATTTTTCAATATAACGGTAGCCGAGCGATTTACATCTCGATAGTTACGTAGCAATTTGTGAGCGTGATCGATGAAATTCTCTTTTGCGGCTAAACGTTTGCTCATTGAAGCTTCAACTGTCATTTCATAAGCCACGGCGACGCAACTGCACGAATGCGCACACAATTGTGTTTGGCCAGCGACGGCTGACCTGTGTCCGGCTCCCGCGGCCGCCGCGCGAGGCGCGTGTGTCGCGGGGTCGGCGCGGCAGGGCGGCTCCCGTTAGCTTGGCGATGTGACACATTGTCACCGGTCGCACGATTTCACTGTCCGGCGAGACGTGACGAGTTACGCGTGGTCGCCGTTTTTATTTCTGCCAATGACGGGTGTCGAGGCGTGGTGCGGCCACTGCGGATTCACAAACATAATAGAACGCGCATCGTGACCCTTATGCGGATGGGAAAGAGTTCAATTTGTCATAATGGACGGCGGAGATTAATCGGTGGCCGTGTAACCAGTAAAGAGTGGGAGTGATATGTTTTTTTCATCGGCTACACACGCCCACCGGTCGTTTGTAGCGATATTGTCATCGAGGAGCAACGGCAGGGCGATTGCGTCGCACGATTTATTACGATTGATTTTATTGTGGCCGATCGCGTAGCCTCAGCAATTATGCCTATCCGTTTCTCCGATACTCGGCACAGTTAATAATCTAGCGTTGGAAAATAACGAAGTTAGTTCGTGCCTTTTGTTTAGCGGGGTTTTTTAGCCGCATCAAATTAAAAGTCCATTACGAGATATCAAATATCCAATGGAGTTCGGTTTAACAGTAACATAATGGTGGTTAAAGTTTGAAACGTAATCCGTAGGAGATATCTCGTAGATTTGATTTGCTTTGTATTTTTGTCCGCCATTCTGATTATGACATGACTAGCACATCTGTCTGTCGGGCACGCGCCGCCGATCTCGCGGGTCGTTGACCTCTTATCTGTCACATTGAAAAATAGTTGTTGTCTGGTAGCGATCTGTTTATATTAATTACTTGCCGCTAAACAGCTTTTGTTGTGAAATGAAGTCGTTTTAAGTTTTGTTCTTCCGTTGATTCGTACAAGAGCTTTTAAGCTTCATTTAAAGATTTATCTTAATTAAGTTACCAGCTTAATGTTTCAAGATCTTGATATTTTGAAAGTAGTAAAAAAATATTTTTAAAAATGTTGTTGTCATTTTTTAAATATACACTTTTAAAATGCATGATAAGATTGATAAGAGGTTCTCAACATCATTGATAATTGATTAATCAATTAATATAGTCATACGTTTTACATCACATTGCGAAGTAAGAATATCATTTTTAATAATAATTATACTTATTTTATCTTACTACTTACTGGCTAGAGAATATTATATAACCATCGATCTATAAAATGTGTTTAGTTTCAGGAGAAAGTAATGTCTATATGATATTTTTGGTACTAAATTAAGTGTAAACGGTCCCAGCGTATTAGTACAAAATGATATTGACAACATATAATTTGAGGAATCATTCTTTCACTCCAACGAGCGCGAAGTACGTTTAATTGAAGAATAACATTTGGAATCATCCAAAACACTGGCATAAAACAACAATCACGTTGCCGCGTTAATCTAAATCGAGAGCCGGAGTATAAAGGCGTTAAGAGTTAAAAGATAACAAGTGTTAGCGTGTATCTCCGCGTGTACAAAGGCGGGCTCGATCGGATCGGCTCAATTCGGTTCCCAAGCCATTTTTACGTGCAAGTAATGGGCAAGTTATCGACGACACATCTCGATATTCGATAACATTCACACGTCGCACACGCTCTATTCTGCCCGGCCAGAGGTGCTCAAAGTTTTGACCTGTTATCTAGATGTACGGTTTTATAACCACTACTATTGCCTTACTTGACACTTCTTGACTTATGACTGCATACTTGACTTGATAGCCACTGTGTTTGCCATACTTAGATAACCCTAGTTAAGTGTTCTCCGACTGACGTTAAATAGGACGAAAATTACCTTAAGTAAATGAACAATGCCATAAAAATAGTTGTGATATCAAAACTGGACGATGATTTAAATTTGGACTAATAATATTCGAATATCTTCGCAAATTAAATTAAAATTTGCGCTATATTTAGCCTGACAGTTTTAATACCCATCAAGAGTCTGTTCATTGTAAATTGAGAATTAGTTGTATAATTTAATCAAAAATGTATATTTGTAGATAATGAAACTTACTTTATTCCTCTGTATACGATAGACATAGATTAATAATTATCTTTTACATGTTATATTAATTATGTAACATATGGGCGGAGCATTAAAAAGCAACATTTTATTAAGTTCACTGTGTACATTTATAGCTAAGTCTAAAACTTTTAAATCTCTTCTTTGTGTAGAGTTGGATAGTAATTTCATGTTTTAGACGCATAAATAGTACTCTAGATTTACAGTTATTGAAACAATATATTGTAATTGAGACAGCTTTCATTTGCATTAATATAAATTTCGGAAACTTTGAGATACACTGGGCTTGTCAATAGAGATAGCTCGGCGGGTGCTTTGTTGCTCCTATCGATACTCGATATCTGTTTTTCAACGGCGGTCCTGTCACTCAAACTTTTGGAGGTTTTATGCGGCGTCCGATATATCGATTAGTTGTAGTGAGAAGCCTAAAATGTCCATTGTTTATTATGTCGAAAGAGGTTTACAACTCCGATGAGTCCGGGACAAAACGGAAGATTAATTTAAAATATATCTACATTTGTAACAATATATTGCATGAAATATATAAACGGAATATATTATAAAAGTACTGATTTACATTCATTTGGAAAGTAGAAATTTTTATTAATATTAATTTAATTTCGTTCTGCAAATGTTTTATAATAAACGGGGATTTTTATCATCAATCAATATAAGACCAAAATATATTCAATATACACACACATACATATAACTATATCGGTGATGTTTATAACAATACAGTACGTATGACTGTAGTGTGTAACCGACCTATTACTATGTAACCTGCCTTATTTCCTAAGCTAAGCCTATATATTGCATATTCTTTAT